>JAHVAK010000092.1:0-84303 GCA_019845155.1 Luehdorfia chinensis
TCAGGAAAATTCGACTACAGCGCATTCAATATTTGGAAAATTAATTTATCGGCCAAGCTTTAAACGTGTCTCATCGCACACTACGTCAATTTTTAAATATTTTTTTTATTGGATATAGTGATGAAATTAGCAAAACGTTCACTTGATGGTAAGTGCAACGTCTGCCCATAACAAATGCTGTATCACCCAAAAAAATTCCGTCTGACACCACACTGTGCCCATCAATCACCCCGAGACATAAGTTCTTAAGTCTCATATGCGCAGTGATTACGCTAGCTCACAGTGCCCTTCAAACCGAAACACAGTAATGTTTGCACATTACTGCTTCATGGCAGAATAACACGGTCTTGGTGTGGTACCTACCGAGACGAATTCTTGCATAGGAATCCTACCACCAGTAAAAATATTCATTTATTTTGTCCTCTAAGTTATACATGCATTGTTATTTTATGATTAATTTTAAATACCAGAAGTACTACATGATAAACGACTTGCTACGTTACTATTAATTATATACAAAAGGTATATTCACTTAAATTTTATAAATGTAAAACACTGGTGATTACAATTGTGTTCCAAATAAAAAACTGTTAGCTCCTCCTTCGAAGTCTGGTCGGTCACTATTATACAGTTGTTGTATAGTAATTTATTGTTTCGCTTGATGTAATAGCGTTAGGAGTAATTTTTTAAAGTAGTAATCGTATATCTTCGATGGCGTGGGTTAACAGATACTGAAACAACACAAAATAAACTTATTATAATTTTGAACATTAAAATGTTTTAAACCGCTTGGCTGGTTGTATTTTTCCGTGCAGATTTCGAGCCCAGATTATCAAAGTCTGGTAACGCGCTGCCGCTCGCAAGGTTCCTGCGGACAAGTCTACTGGCCACTGGGAGGTTGCCCGATCAGCAGTTTACGATGCTTTTAACCAACTTCTTTCTTTTTATGTCAACAGATGTGATTTCTGTGCACGATACAGGTGAGATTTCTATCTTAAAATATTCAGATATGTACTGATGTTTATTCATTTATAGTTGGCGGGCCACGTGGCCTAGTGGTTGAAAAACCTGACAATGACGCCGCAGGTCCTGAGTTAGAATCCCTGTCGGAGCTATAATTTATCTAAAAATACTATTTGTTGGTGTGTATATCATTATCATCATCATCATTTCAGCCTACCATAGTCCACTGTTGAACATAGGCCTCCCCCATAGATTGCCACAAAACACGGTCCTGACCTACCTGCATCCATCGACTTCCTGCAAAAACGTGTAGGTCGTCGCTCCATCTAGTGGGGGGTCGCCCTACACTGCGTTTGCCGGTGCGAGGTTGCCGCTCGAGAACCTTTCTTCCCCAACGGTTATCGGTTCTCCGAGCTATATGGCCGGCCCATTGCCACTTCAGCTTGCTAATCTTTAGAGCTATGTCGGTTACTCTGGTTCTGCTGCGGATTACATCGTTACGGATTTTATCTTGCAGAGAAGCTCCGAGCATAGCCCTTTTCATAGCTCGCTGCGCGATTCTGAGCTTCCTCATGCGGCCTGCAGTGAAGGACCATGTCTCGGTTCCATATGTCATCACTGGCCAACACGCACTGGGTTGTACATTTTGGTTTTGAGGGATTGAGGTATACTCGACGAGAAGATGTGACGCAGTTTCCCGAACGCTGCCCAGTCGAGTTGGATCCGTCGATTGACCTCTCGGTCGAAGTTGGACCTACCTAGTCGGACAATCTGTCCTAGGTATACATATTCATCAACAACCTCGATCGTAGTGTTCCCAACAATAACCGGTATAGGGTGTGACATGGACGTTAGACATGATCTTCGTCGTGTCCATGTTCATCTTAGACCTACCCGTTGGGAGACATTATTGAGGTCATTGAGCATAGCGCTAAGGTGCTACAGCGATTCTGCCATTATGACTATGTCGTCGGCAAATCGAAGGTGAGTGATGTATTCGCCATTGATGTTGATACCGTATCCTTTCCAGTCAAGTAGCTTGAAAACATTTTCCAATGCAGCGGTGAGGAGTTTCGGGGATATTACATCACCCTGTCTTACACCTTTCTGCAATTGGATCGGTTTCGTAGTCTGGTTCTGTACTCGGATAGCCATCGTAGCATTGGTATACAAGCACTGCGACACATCGATATACCGACAGTCAATTTGGCACCGCTGAAGCGACTCTAGCACCGCCCAAATTTCGACGGAAGCGAAGGCTTTCTCATAGTCCACATACGCCAGACATAGCGGAAGATTGTACCCTTCGGTCTTTTGTACAATCTGGCGAAGGGTATGTATGTGGTCTATGGTACTATAGCCTTTTCGGAATCCGGCTTGTTCGGGAGGCTGGAAGTCATCAAGTCTGCTTGCGAGACGATTCGTTATGACTCTCGAAAACAGCACGTAGACGCGGCTTAGAAGCGATATCGGTCTATAGTTCTTCAAGAGTGCGTTATCGCCCTTCTTGAAGAACAGGACAACCACGGTTCTACTCCACGCTTCCGGCGTAGCGCCGCCCCGGATGACGGAAATTAAGGAGCTTCTGAAGGACTACTAGTATCGGTTTTCCACCCGCTTTCAGAAGCTCTGCTGTGATTCTATCCTCACCCGGCGCTTTGCCATTCTTAAGCTGTTTCAGAGCCATACTAATCTCGCTCAGACTGACGTCCGGGATATCATCGGAATAGTGTCGGACGAGATTTGCTCTTGGGTCGTTACTCACACTAGTGTGTGGCTCCAACGACGATGTGTACAGCTGTCCATAAAATCTCTGGATCTCACTCAAAATCTCTGCTCTAGCGAAAATGACGCCACCGCTTTCCGGTCCTCAACTTAGTCAGTTGGCTCTTTCCGTCAGACAGATCCCTGGCAAAAACCATGGAGCCCTGGTTTCGCTCTATCGCTTCCTCAATACGAGCTGTATTAAAGTTGCGAAGGTCTCGCCGCATACATTTGGAGATTGTCTGTTCAGTTGCCGATATGCTGACGCATCAGTTGAGGACTGCAGCCTCATTTCTCGCTTAGCCTCCATGAGATTGAGAGTGTGGTCCGAGAGTTTCTGGATCTTTTTTTGTGCGGTGGGTCTTGCAAAACTTTGCCCCCACCGCATGGACAGTTTCCACGAGCCTCTCGTTCATATCGTCTACTGTAACGCAATCTTCCAGGCACTGAAAACGATTTTGCAATTCGAGCTGCAAGCTTTCGGGGTTTTGGATAAGGGCACGAGATGGACGGAGCGTGGACTTCACCAGACGCGACCTCTCCAGCTTTACGTTCAGGTTCAATGTGCCTCTTACCATTCGGTGATCACTGCCGGTTTTCACCCTAGCGATCACAGAGACATCATTGAACTGCTGTCGTTTGGTCGTCATGATGAAGTCAATCTCATTTTTGGTAGAACCGTCCGGGCTCATCCAGGTCCACTTTCTGTGGGGCCGCTTTTGAAAGAAGGAGTTCATCATAAAGAGTCCCTCCTTCTCCATAAAGTCGGCCAGCTGTTGGCCCCTTTGGTTCCGTTGCCCTGTTCGAAATTGCCCCACTACCAGCTCATTGTCTTTTTTCATGCCCAGCTTTGCGTTAAAGTCTCCCATCAACACCGTGTAGTGAGTTTTGGAGGAATGTATGGCTCTTGATATGTCCTCATACATTACCTCCACCTCATCATCAGGATGTGTCGAGGTAGGTGCGTATTCCTGTATGACCTTCAGCAAATACCGTTTGGTTATTCTGAGTATATGGTATGCAACCCTAGTAGACACACTCCCGATGATGTAGTGACAAAGATAGAGAAAGGGATGCTAAGATGGTTTCGACACGTCGAGAGGATGAATAAAAGAAGATTGACGAAACAGATTTATGAGGTGAGAATGAATAGAAAAGCCGGTCGACCTAGGCGTACGTATCACAGGTCGGATCACGGTCACGTCAAAAGGACCCGTAGCCGACGGGCGTGTATAAAAACGCTAATGGAAGTAGAAGAAGGAAAAGATGTATTTTAAGATCGTAGCGAGTGGAAAGATGTAGTCCTGCCTACCCCAATGGGAAAAAGGCGTGACTATTTACACTATGAACGTAGTTTATAACTTCCGAACACACACTCCCGATCTTGACAACATTCTTAATGAGTGACTTGTGGACGATAAACCCGACACCTCCTTGGGACAGATGGTCGCCCTCCCGGTTGTAGAACAAGTTACCGGATTCAAGGATTACCGTCTTCTTCCCCTGTCTTCGGACTTCAGATAATCCTATAATATCCCAACGTAACTTGCTCACCACCTCTACCAGCTCCAAGATCTTCTCGTCGGTCCTCAGCGTGCGTGCGTTGAATGTTGCCAGGTCCAGGACTAGGGGCCGTTGTGTTGCAACTCTCATTTTGGGGGATTTTCCATAGTAGTAGTATATACATATATATATATATATATATACATATATATATATATATATATATTTATATATATATATATATATATATATATATATATATATATATATATACCCCAGACTTACTTAGATGTAATGACACAAAATATAAAATTTATACTACGCGTATCATGATTTCGAGTATTACTTATTTCGTCTATTATTTCAAGATCCAATTTATTCAATAGTAACAATTCAAAAGATATTAATATTAATTTATTTTCTTTGATCCAAAGACAGAAAATAAAAACATATTTCTTATATTTTCAGTTAAGTACATCGCGTGGAAGCCTTACTGCTGCCAGCCGAAGGGAAAAAACAGACAGAGATTGCGTGCCAAATACGATACCTGACGACGATCCTGTACATCGCTTCTCCAACATCAGATGTCTGAACATGACCAGGCCCGAAAGCTTTCAATCTGTTGGTTGCGTTAAAAACGACACTGAACCAGAAAGGGTGACTTATGTGGTTTTGTTAACAAGATTTTAATTTAATTCCATCCATTTCAGCCTATCACTAGTCCACCGCCAAACGTAGGCCTCCCCCACAGTTTGTCACAAAAATTTGTGGCTCTCATTTTGGAGTGATTTTGCAATAGTTGCCACGCTTGGTAGGCGGCTTGGCAACCGCAGTTTGTTTATTCAGATTTTCCAGGAAGATGCTGCTGCCCATCTCTTGGTTTCATTTTCCACCTGTCGACTTTTACGACACGCACGGGATGAGATGGGGTGGTGGATTCTCTTTAGCCGCTTTTTTGTGTGGCACCAAACTGCGCCCGACACCCTGAGACATCAGTTCTTAAGTCTCAGATGCGCCATCGGTCCTGCGTTCGATTCTCAGCCGGAGGTAACATTTGTGCAAAAACACAAATTGTTGCTTTTCGGGTCTGGTTGTGTGCATGTGAAATGTATGTTTGTAAAACGCACCCACGATACAGGAGAAAATTCTACTGTGGGGCTTCCTTTTTAAAAAAAAAAACAAAAACAAAACAAACTAGCTCTCAGTGCCGTTCAGACCGAAACACAGTTATGTTTGCACACTACTGCTTCACGGCAGAATAACTGGCCTTGCTTTGGTAAAACTCACCATTCGATATAAAGTAGATGTATGTTCTTTTCCTATGGCCGTGGAACACAGATTCAGATCCAACAGAACAGTTGTGTCCCACGGAACATCGTTAAGGAAACCCTGGTCGACACAACATCACGGTTTTCGAATAAAATTTCAATACCATTTAATACCATCTTCCCGAAGCCATGGAATTGGGAGTTATATTATTTCAAGCTCCTACTGCACGGCAGTTTCTTTTAGATTTTATTTATTGATTAATTAGTTAAAAACTTTTCATATTCTTAAATAATTAAAATTATAACATTAAAAAACAATTTATTCATTTCAAATTGTGAACACCACAGATTATATCGGCAACACCGACTTTGGATCTATCTTCAGTGTACGGCAGCACACTGAAATCTTTACTGGAAAAAGGTCGCCTGTTTAAAGGGGGGCTGTTAAAATACGAAGTAGACAATGGAAGGATCTGGCCTCCGAGTCTAAAAACAGAAGGAGGTATTTGTTTTTTGAATCAACGGCCACAAGAGAGCCGGTGCCATGATACTCGTAAGATCAAATTGTTTATTGTTAACTTTTGATTTAAGTTTAATAGCCAAGTTTTTTTTTATTTGACAAAAATGTCGGAACAAGCAAAACGGTCACCTGATGGTAAGTGCAACGTCTGCCCATAACAAATGCTGTGTCACTCAGAACAGTGTGACACCACAATGCGCCTGTCACCCTGAGACATCAGTTCTTACGTCTCATGTGCCCAGTGATTACGCTAGCTCTCAGTGCCCTTCAAACCGAAACACAGTAATGTTTGCACACTGCTGCTTTACGGCAGAATAACTGGCCCTGGGGTGGTGCCTACCTAGACGGATTCCTGCATAGTAATCCTACCACCCAAATAAAAAAAAATGCCAAGTGGTGTGATTAAAAATACGGATAATTTAAAATATTGTGTGGGTGACCTTTCATATTTCATTAAGTTTTCCATTCTTATGAATAGCCGTTTGTTCAGTTTTTTTTTAACTAATGCAGGCCGACTCCTTTATAAATAGTAACAGACTCTGACATACCAACCATTACATCAGATTTGATAAACCACAGATCCTTGCAAAAGAACACCGATTCCTACCAAGGATGATTCGCGAGGCTATTGAAATCCAAAAACATCCTAATTTCAATAGAGAAGATGGTTGGGTATTACCACCAGCTTGGGATCCAATATAAAAAACGATTAAATCAAAAACCAAGCATACCACTGCAAGACTTCAAGACACAGTTAGCTCTTTCTGCGTAGATCGGACCAAAAATAATAATTAAAAGCTGAAGGTACCTCTGGTTACCTATGACATCAGGACATCTGTCACCTCAATACTCCCGTGACCATGGGTGCTGTAAAGCACTCGAAACATCGGGTTATAAATAGTAAAAAAAAAAAAAAAATTAAACGCGACAAAATCCGTAAAATTAGTTTCATTTAAATGAGTAGTGTTCGCGTAAATATAAGAAATCATTATAGTAACAGACTAAGTAAACTTTGATATATAAATTTGGAATTCTTTTTTGTTCGTCGAGTCTAAATTAATGTACTTTTTCAGCTGAGGTCGGCGCGAATGGTTTGGCCGGAAACAATTTGGTAACAATCTGGATGTGGAGACTTCACAATTTCGTTGCTACCGGACTGGCAAAAGTTAATCCTTGTTGGAACGACGACAAATTGTTTGATACCGCTCGTGAAATAAACATTGCAATAACTATGCAAATATTCCTTTATGAACTTTTGCCTGTATTGTTCGGTAAGATTGAGTTATTTAAATTTAAGTTAAATCATCATCATTTCAGCCTATCACTAGTCAACCGATGAACATTGGCCTCCCCCATAGGTTGCAGTAAAAGTTTGTGGCTCTCTGTTGGAGGGATTTTGCCATAGTTGCCACGCTTGGCGGGCAGTTTGACAACCGCAGTTTAAATATTCAGATGTTCCAGGAAGATGCTGCTGCCCTTCTCCTGGTGTTCATTTTCCCTCTGTCGACTTTTACAACACCCACGGGATGACATGGGGTAGTAGATTCTCTTAAGCTGCTACCACACGGTGAAGTTAAATACTAATTAGCTACACTTGCTTCGATTTTATTAAGATATCAAGTTATAGTCAATACAAGTGATAATAATAATCAAGTAAAGTAACTTTACTGGTGGTAAGGTTCCTATTGAGCAATCCGGCTAGGTAGGCATAACCGCAGTGCCAGTTATTCCGCTGTCAAGCAGTTGGGTGCAATCTTTACTGTGTATCGGTCAGAAGGGCGCTGAGAGCTAGAGTAATCACTGGGCATATGAGACTTAAGAACTGATGTCTCAGGGTGACGGGCGCAGTTTGGTGGCACACAAAAATGTTCTGTATATGACTCAGCATTTGTAATGGGCAAACGTTGCACTTACCATCAGGTGAACGTTTTGCTCGTGTTGTCACTTTTTCCAATAATAATAATAAAAGACCGAATCTAACAGCGGAAGATAAGACACTGTAGTAAAGTAATTTAGAAAGCAGTAGGGGAATTATTATAGTACCACATGCCCACGAGAAATCAGGAAGTACTATAAACTGTGTCTCAGCATTTGCTATGGGCGTTGTACTTACCATCAGAAGAATGATTTGCTCGTCTCGTCTCGTCTATAAAAAAGCTTACTAAATAATGTTCCTTCTCCCATTTTTGAATGGTTTTCGAGGTTGAATGAGACTATCTCGCCCCTCAAATACCCGCATTTTAGGGGCGAGGGAGTCTCATCGGACTTGACATCTTTGAAATATTTTTTATTTCGAAGACATGCATGTTTTCCTTCACCGCCAAGCACGTAGTAAATCAGCACATAAAATTACAACTAACAATATCAGTAGCGCCGTCACGGTCTATCGATCCCAGGTCACTTGCATTCTGTGAAATTGGAGCGACCGTCCGGCCCCTGAGTTATCACGAATTTTCATTATTGATAGAAAAATAAATTTCTCTTTATTTTTAATTTTAATGTAAAATTCAGGAAAAACAATGAATGTAAAATTGAATGTTAACTTGATGACGTCACTTTCGTAAAGTTTTTTTTGGAATATTATTTTAAACCATACTCTGTCATGATTGTCTTGATTATTAACGCCGATTGCTATAGGTCGCGAAAATCTATTAAGAGATGGCGTTATATCGCCTTCACCTTCATTCAGAGATAACTACAATGAAGATTTCATCCCGCAAATATCGCTGGAGTTTCCATTTATACTTCGTTGGTTACACTTAATACAGGAAGGAAAGATGCAGTGAGTTGAAAATTTGTATTACATAATGAAAATAATCATTACGAATAGAAACATCATATATATATAAGATCACGGCAGTATCCCATGAGAGGTAGTCAGAGACTGGGCACTCACTGCACTAACAGATGTCTGCCACAATCCACGTTTCACCAAAACAATATAATGCATTTGGTGTGATAGGTGGTGAGCCCATCGCCACCATGCGCTGTTGGGTGCACAGTGCAGTTCCTTACTCGCCTTTTACGAGATCCATTGGATGAGATGGAGTGGTAGTATTCTTTTAACGAGCCGCCACCACACGGCAAGTAGAACAACGGCGAATAGAAAAAGCATCTTATATTATGTTTAACTTATAAAGAATACACACGTCGCAGGATTTAGATGTAACTTTCAAAGTCCTAGGCTTTTGATTACATCAGGAATATGACACAATGGGAATCCGATTTCAGTCGCAGGAGATGAAAACAGGTATTTGTTTAAAATTATGATAAAAAAGACTTGCTTGCTCGAAAAGTGGTAAACCTGCAACAAATCAAAACTACAATGTAGAAAAATGAAATATGTCTGCAAAATAATAACTGCCCTTTGCAACTCCAGATGGTATTATTCCACAAAGAGCTTTATTATGGATAATTGACGTGGTGATGGTGGACGATGGTTATTTTATATTGTGCAAAGTCAATGTGAGACCATAGCAGACAAGTGCTGATGATTTAATTTTTTTTTAATTAATAACTGTCCTTATATATTCAAAGGTACAGTACCCGTAGATGCAGTCCACAATCACTAGAGACAGCTTAATTCATTCATAATAATCCAAAACAATCCTGCTATATTTTGTTATTTGTTTACTCACGGAAACAGTACCATAAATTATATCACAGTGCCAAGTAAGATATTCAAGTTTAAATATATAAATACAAGACCACAAAATTTTGATAGAAAGTAAAATGATCGTTGACTTTCACTGAACATTTTATTGAGACAAAATGAAAAGAACAATTTTGGTCTTGAATAGAATTTTTAGCCTTATTTGAAATAAGTCAAGTTCCGAAATTGTCTTGTGTTCATTCTGAGTGTTCTTAATAAGGCAGACGTGTCGTATATTTTCAAGCATGTTCCAATTACTGGTATGGGCGGCGGTGATCACTAACCATCACGTGAGTCGATTGCCGCCCCCTCTCTTATAAACAAAAACGAAATTTGAGATTGGCCATGGTCTATCCGAATCTACCTTCATTTTTTTTAAAAAAAAACCTTGTATTTCATATCACATATGAAAGTTCATAAAAGCTCTTTAATAGATTAATTTACACAACAGAAAATAATTGAAACCATTTCATCTTATATGGTTTTTATGTTATCGAGTCCGAAGATATTCAGTTCTGAGAATAAGCTCATTTTTGATCTACTTAATACCTAACTAATAGAAATAGCACCTAGGTATTTCCTACCGAGGATGACGTAAGAGGCGACTAAGGTATAGTACAGACAGCCTTTATTTGTGCATAACAAAATGATCGTACTAATTGTACTGCTCGTAGGAACGCAATCGGGAGTAAGATTATTTTATGATTCCTACTAAAATGGTGGCAACGTGGTTCACCACCCGCCCCGCCTCATTTTGCAAGGGGGGGGGGGGGCGAAAAGTGGGCTGCATATGTGGCTTCTGCCTACCCCTTTTATGGGAAAAAGGCGTGAATTTTAAACGTGAAGTGGATTTTATTTAGTTTTCCATTTGTAAGTAATTTGCTTTTATCTCATTGCTTTTATGTTTTATTCTATTGACGTTCCTAGATAATGGTTTTTATTGTTCCGGTTGTTTACGCCTCGTTACATGTACGTGACACAAACGTACGTAACGTAACGTAAGCGTATGGTGAATAACCATAATTTTGCTTACATACATACAGTCACGCTTCTCTCCCATTGGATAAGATACCACATTTTCCAACTTGCTATGATTATAGCACACACATTTTGCCATTTCGCTCCTGCGCTCTGGCGCAGTACGGACCTCTACCGACCGCGCTCCATGCGCAACCAAGTTGACAGCCCGCATTTGTTACGGACCGCAGTCTGTAGTAGCAAGTTGTCATTGCTATTGATTGTGGCCAACACCCTCTCCCGTAGCGGTGTGTTTGGTTTATCTTCGTTCGTGCCTTCAACGACCGTCTCCCTCGAAGTGGAAGTGTAGTGTTTCGTGGTCGGCATACGTAATAGTGTTGACAGTGCTGTGTTGTGTTGTATCGCCTTGATGGGTAAAACCGTTTAGCAGGTGGTAGGATTCCTATGCAGGAATCCGTCTAGGTAGGTACCAACCCCAGGGCCAGTTATTCTGCCGAGAAGCAGTAGTGTGCAAATAATACTGGGTTTCGGTTTGAAGGGCATTGTGAGCTAGCGTTATCACTGGCCATTTGAGAATTAGGATCTGATATCTCAGGGTGACGGGCGGAGTGTGGTGTCACACAGAAATATTTTGTGTGAAACAGCATTTGATGTGGGCGGACGTTGCACTTGCCATCAGGTGAACGTTTTGCTCGTTTCGTCCCTTTATACAATAAAAAAAAACCGTGAGTAGTTACTACACACACATTCTCGCCTCAGAGGCGGCTATTGTATTTTTTTTGTCCGCTTGCTGCGCTAGGTACACACCCTCTCGCACCTAAAGCGTAAGGCTGTAGGTAAATTATTTTGTAGTACACACCTCCCTGCTCACGTAGGGAGAAATTTTTCTATTTTGTCACACACTGCCAAATCGACCGTTCGAGATGGCGTCAACCAATGCTCCAGCAACGGAGCTATCGAAGTTAGGGGAGTTTATGCGTATCGCGTACCCCGACATCTGGGCTCAGTACCAATCGTACTGTCTCGCGTCCGTTGAGATACCCGGAATTCGTCCGGAGAGTTTACTACAGCCAAAGAGCCGTGTGGCCGCGTTCGACTCCGACGGCCCGTCATCGTCGGCTTTAGAGCCCGCCTCACCTGCACCTGTGCACGGTGATTCATCCGCACCTGTGTGCCAGACAATAAGCGGCGTAATTGCCCGTAATAAAACCGCCGCGCCGACCGTGTGACCCAACTGCACCTGCGGGTAATAAACCCGACGCTAATGAGTGCAATAAAAATGTTAATTCACCGAGTAACGTACCTGCGCCTTCCTTCCGGGAATCGCAATCTATTGTTGGGCCCGCAGCCCTTTCGGACTCGGGATCAGATATGGATTGTGAAGAAGCCAGGCACGACGTCGGCTTCACTGTCGTCGCGAGAAAAGCTAAGAAACGCGCTGCGAAGAGTGATACCGAGCCAACTCAGATACCACATCGCCGTCCACCTCACGGAACCCGGCAAAGAAAGGCGTGTCTAACACACGCAAACCGATCGAGAAATCACTGCCCGCGCATCCCGCGGCACGCGAATCCAAGCCACCTCCGCCGATTATACTACAAGGTAAGACGCAGTGGAACGATCTGTCAATCTGGTTGACAAATCAGAAAATTAATTGCCCGAAAGCACAGACAGCAGTGCAAGGTATCCGCGTATACCTAAGCATCGTTAGCGACTTTAGGACCGTTACCAGCCACTTACGTGCTAGGAACATTAGTTTCCACAAGTAGTCCCTCGCGGAAGACCGTAGACTCCGCGTAATCATTCGCGGCTTGCCGAAAGAGTTCGAGATATGTCACATCTTAAGTGACCTGAAATCCAAAAATATTCCTGTACTGGAGGTGCATCGCATGCATCACCCCCACATCAAAAAATATTACGACCTAGTTCTTGCCATCCTGGAGCTAACTCCGGAAGGCAAAGAAATTTTTAATGTCTAATCGATATGTGGCCTCTCTGTAGAAGAACCCCGCAACAGGGGCATTGTTGATCAGTGCCACCGTAACTGTACGGACACTCGACCCGAAATTGTTACGCTCGACCCCGTTGCGTTAAATGCCTCGGGGATCACAGCACCGTAGATTGCGCCCGTACGCCCGAGGCGCAAGAACCCCCTAGCTGCATACTTTGCGGCGAGCTAGGATACCCTGCGAATGACCGCGGGTGTAACAAAGCGCCGAAAAGTTGGGCCCCGAGGCCTCTCAGCCTCAGCCTCCCGCACCAAAGCCGGCAAATAAACCCGCTCAGTCAGCCGCGCCTTAAACCGCAGCAGCGCCCGCGTCCCCTCCGGCCGCAGCGAAGCCCAGCCCCTCTGACGGGACTATCGGACCGAGCCAAAGCCAGAGCGCCTCATCGGCGCCTAACGCCTGGACTAAACCTCTACCCATGACGCAGAAGAGCGTAACCGCTTCACGGCCCGCGCCTCAAATCACAACTCCTAAGATTCAGGGCTCGTCAAATTTTGCCGCAGATTTCTCGCTAATTTGCGGCTACATGCGCAGCATAAATAGAGAAGCAAAGTCTCCTCAAGACCGACTCATGGCTACCGTAGAGCACATGAACGTCGTCGACGTGATTTGGACGTTTCAATGCGCCTAAACATTACGCGCCGCGTCGTTTATACATTTTTAATTGTTACCAATGGCGTCCCATATAGGTAGAATTAAACCTCGCTTTCTGACTGTCTCGTATTTTAACGCAAACGGCGACCGCGAAAGGCGGCACTCTGATTTTTTATAAAAAGTCCTTACACTGAATCGCGCTCGATACACCCGACTTAATCAATATAAAAGCTTCCGCGTGTAGGTTAGCAATGAAAGGCCAAAGGCCGCTTGTACTAGCATCAGTATACCTCTCGCCATCCAGATAAATATTAGGTCGTTCTGTTATACTTGCCGGAGACTTCAACAAGCACAGCAGTTGGAATTCCAACGTTAATAACACGAACGGTAATAAACTGTACAACATAGCGGAGAGCCTTAACGTAAACGTTACAGCTCCCGAAGCCCCAACCAGAGTACCGACGACAATTACATCAGCAGCCGGATATTCTAGACGTAGCTATAATTAAGGACGTGAACTTAGCAATAGACTCTATTGTTACGCTTCACGAACTCGAGTCGGACCACCGTCCGGTCCTTTTTAAGCTGGGCCAGCCAATGGTCACTCAGACCAAACCATTGTAGACTGGCGCACCCTCGGAGTCAAACTCGAGTCTACGAGCTCTCAGCACTTAGACGAAATTCCTAATACTATCAACTCGCCAGAGGTAGCCTGCCGAGCGATAAAATCTTTTTCGACTCATCTCAAAACAGTCGTCGGAGAATCCTCCCGGACGGTTACGGTGTCGAGCGACCGACGCTGTAACCTGCCGGCAGACCTCCAACGCCTGATTAGAAAAAAGAATAGAACCGAAAGAAATAGACTCAGACTGCACCTCCTGCAAAGGGACGTTAAAGAGCGCTTATCTGAGTATAGTCAAGACAGCTGGGACACTATGCTTGGAGAAATCGAGCCTTCGCACACTGCCTACTGGCAGTTGGCACGATCTCTCAAAGCAGAGCAAGTCTCACCCATGCCTCCGCTCATTAGATCACTCGACAACTCGCTCGCCTTCGACGACAACGAAAAAGCCGAATGCCTCGCAGACAGTCTAGAGAGCCAATGCACTCCGTCTCTCGCGCCTGTGGATCCCGACCATCTACAGCAGGTGGCCGCGGAACTCAAACGCAGGGCTGCTATACCACCAGTGGGTGAACCACTGCCTCCAGTGACTCTCGACGAAGTCACTAAGATAATTAAAAAGCTTAAAAACCGATCCGCGCCCGGCCTCGATGGCATAAACAACAGGGTGATAATATGTCTAACTACGCCGCTATTGTGTCTGTTAGTTAGTATTTTTAATGCGCTCCTCTCCAGCTACTCCTTCCCGGACGCCTGGAAGGAAGCCGACGTTATAGGCATTCCGAAGCCTAACAAGCCTAGGAACATTCCGTCCAGTTATCGCCCACTAAGTCTCCTTAACTCGATGGCTAAGATTTATGAGCGAATTATACTGAGTCGATTAAAAGACTATGTTCTTACTAATAACATTCTTCCCGACGAGCAGTTCGGCTTTCGCCCTGAACAATCGTGTACTCATCAAGTGTACCGCTTAACGGAGCACATTTTAGAGAATTTAAACGACCGCCCTAATCCTGTAGGCACGGGGGCCTTATTTTTCGACGTCGCAAAGGCATTTGACAAAGTCTGGCACGATGGCTTGTATTACAAGTTGTATCACACTAAAGTGCCGGACAGACTCGTGAACATCATACGAGCCTTCTTGTCCAACCGCCTATTTCGATTTCGGGTAGAGGGAACGCGCTCTTCAAGCCGCCCTCTCCGAGCGGGTGTCCCTCAGAGCTCCTGCCTTTCCCCACTCCTTTTCTCGCTATATACTAGCGATATTCCTAGAGACCATAAGACCCTTAATGGCGTATGCATGCGTCGCTTTCGCTCACGCGATGGGCAATCAATTAAAGAAATTACAGAGCGTAAAAAATCGATTCTTGCGAACTGCCACCGGAGCCGGCTGGTATCACGACGCAAAATAGACCTTCACGGCGACTGTGTAATGCCCTTAATCTCTGAACACTTTAGAGCATTATCACGGCGGTTTTTCGAAAAAGCCGCGGTTCATCCAAACCCGCTGGTGGTTAAAGCAGCAAATTACCGACCAAACAGAAACGCGACCGAACGCAAACGTCGCCCGCGAAACGTGCTAGACGACACGGACGTCTCAGCACTGCCTGACCACGATACGGTCAGTCACGATCCAAGCTACACTGTACACACAGTTAAGCTTGTGTAGCACTGTAGCTTTAATATAACACGCACCACGACGCGCGACCGCCGTAGAGAGCGGCGCGCAGAAGTCGACAATCACACCGCGTACACACGACACACCCGTGTTCCAGGGCGGTTCCCACCGCTCAGAGTTACCGACACACAAGTCGACAGTCCGAATGGAGGCCTGCAGCCTCCCCGGGACAGTCATTAGACGACTTAAAATCGTTTTGAGATACTCGAAATCGCGCAAGCACGCAGCGAACGCGACAGTGCGAATTTCGAGGTTTTTGTAGGAGTTTATTTATGAATTTATGTTTGGGTCACACCAAACCTAGCACGCGGGCCCCTAGCCCGTGAGCACAGTATCCGATGAAGCTGTAAAAGCCAAAATGGCTAACAGCAACTACATCACCGAAATTATATATACACATTTTGCGAATTATTTCATTTTAATCTCTTTATTATTGTTACAATCTTTTATTTAACTAACAATATATTACCTTGAAGATCAAATCTTGCAACTGAATCTTAGACAAGTTTCCCCAACCGATAGGGCTGAAATTTGGTATTTCAGCCCTATCGGTTGGGGAAACTTTGCGTTGTAACAATAATATGGTACCATTGAGTCGGTCTCATCGTCCTCAGCTTCTCAACATAACTCCGTTCTGTCCGGGCTCTTTGGATTCGTCTTGACAAGTATTATAGACCTAAATAATTGCCAGGGTATCATGATGGAGCCGGAAGGTGGTCATAGGAGCTTCTAAAGTTCCCATGATAACTCTTTCTTGTTTGGGGTCGTTGGATTTATCTTGACAAGTACTGTAGATCTAGATGATGTTCAGGGTCTTATTATGAGTCGGGAGGTGGTCATTGGAACTTCTAAAGTACCCATCACAGCTCCGTCGTGATTGGACTCTTTGTATTTGTATTGACAAGTACTACAGACGTAGACGAAGTCCAAGGTCGCATGATTTAGCTGCAAAAACCCTGAGTTTGAGCTCGTTGGATTTATCTCGACATGTACTTAGATGGTGTTCAGTGTTAGTGTCTGGAGGAAACGAGACTTGAATGTCAAAAGCATTTCACTGACTGCAAATTATGTGGCCTTGATTTCGGCGAGCTCAAATTTCCGATTCTTATATACCATCAGAAGTGGTAAATTTTGATAAGGATGGAGTTCACATTATTCAACTTAAAGCAATTCAGTTTCCGGCTAAGTAAAGTTACACAACGGGCGACCGAAGATTGTTACCCATGTTACTTTTTAGGGCGTCCACTGTGCATAAGATCGATCGTACCGGGATTTATTTAGGTTCAAAACTTTAGCTGCTGGACACGCTCATGTTACCTTGAGCATAGTTAAATCTTTATATGGTCTTCATATTGAGGAGCTATATAGTTCAAAATGTACATGTAAAATGCCTTGTAATATTGATGCGTTGTCAGAAATGACAAGGTAAAGATGTTCCAACTAAAAGGCACTAAATAAAATAAATATATACATTTTTTAATCATTATTATGCAATGAGAAAAGCTAAGTATATATTTAATTAAGTAGACATACCTACCTATACACCTAGGTATATAATTTCACATTAGTAGATCGTAATAAAAAAAACATACTTAATATCTTTATCGCTCAAAATGATTAAGCTTTTTAGAATAAATTATTTGTTATAAAAAAGTATTTTTTATATTTTATTCTAACTGTATATACTAATCGTAAAACTGGGTGTCGCTTATATATATTTTCGGTGATGTAATTGCTGTTAGCCTTCTCGGCTTTTACAGCTTCATCGGATACTAGTTTCGCTAAACAGCCCTCTTATAGCTCGCTTCTAGCAAATGAGCTTAACGTACTGCAAGAAATAAATATGTTACTTTTAATAAATTTTTCAGTTTGTACGATACTCAGGGCAACTATCTGAAAAAAGTACCAATAGTGAATATTACTCTGAGGACTGGGTTCTTCGGTGTGGATGACAATATAGATCACGTGACCCAAGGTAACTTTAGACAAGGAGCGGCTAAGACTGACTACATTGTGGACCCTGACGTTAGTTTGTATATTTATATTTTTACGTATTTTAACGATTTATTTTCGGAAAACGGCATTTTCTTATTACTGAGAAGAAGCTTGTATTCTATGGATTGTGTACAGCCGCTTAATAATTAAAAAAAAAACAAACATACATTGTTAAGTGTATACATATTATGATTTTATCGTCATGGCTGATTTTAAACACAAATATATCTTCAACTTATTATTTATTATCTTGTACTGGTGGTAGCATTTCTATGCAGGTATCCGTCTAGGTAAGTACCTCGTAGGAATTTGTCCAGGTAGGTAGGCCACAGGACCAGTAATTCTGCCCTGCAAATATGAAACTGATGTCATTAAGTGACGGGTGCAGTCTGGTGCCACACAGAAATATGCTATGTGATGCAAAATCAGTTTAAAAAAATAGCCGTAAATATTTTCGTCAGTCTAGGTGCACTCATACATCTTCTTCTATTTCCAATCATCATCATCTTTACAAATTCCAAATTAGTATAGCAATGCAAAAAATACTACAATAAAATACGATTTTTTTTGTGTTGTTCAAATTTTGGCTGTAGTAGGGATTGAGCCCTGAAACAACGACCTACTAACATTTACGACTATTCAGTCATGCTATCGTTAAACATATAAAAGCTTGTATATAATAATAATATAAAGCAACTGTTAGTACTGCTTTATTATCAGGATCATATTGAATGGTCATAATTGTTTTAGGTTGACTATTCAACAAATGTTAGATCAGTTGATAATACAATCAACAACATAATGTAGTTTATTAAAGATTTTTTTTTAATTTCAGATCGCAGACAGCGCTTTAGGACCTCATCAACAAGCTTCTGACCTACCTACTAACGATTTAGCTAAGAATCGTTATTTTGGTTTCCAGCCTTACATTAAATACAGAGAGTTTTGCTTCAAGCAATCTTTTAAAACATTCGACGATTTAATTAATGCAATCGATCCGGAGGTATGCATTAATAATTTCATTTTGTTTCTATAACCATGTCAATTGGAAATGGAAACACTGACACTGT
This sequence comes from Luehdorfia chinensis, assembly GCA_019845155.1. Classification (NCBI taxonomy): domain Eukaryota; kingdom Metazoa; phylum Arthropoda; class Insecta; order Lepidoptera; family Papilionidae; genus Luehdorfia; species Luehdorfia chinensis. The sequence goes on from JAHVAK010000092.1 coordinate 18,614, forward strand.
ACAATTCATTTTAGATGATTTAAAAATGAGAAAGAATCAAACCGAGTTTCTTTAATATTGACACTTTGTAGCTTAGGATTAATACAGACTTTTTTGTTTTATGTTTCAGAGAGTCGAATTGCTTAAACAGGTGTATGACAATTTGGAAGATGTAGATCTTATCGCTGGAGTTTGGCTTGAGAGACTGATCGAAGGTGGTCATGTTCCACCGACATTGTATTGTGTTGTTGTGAAACAATTGCTCAGAACTATTGCTTCAGACCGGCATTGGTACGAGAGACCTAATCGTCCCAATGCCTTTACCCATGGTGTGTTTTTGTTTAACTTTCTATTTAACGGTTTATCTATCAAAAGAGATGTCAAATATAATTTACTTGTTTAAATCGTTAAATGTTCGATATCGACTGTACAAGGTGCTCACTTTAAGCTATGATGAATTTCTAGCGAACTACTCGTATTTCCTTTTGCAGTAACTCAAAAGACTGATGTACGTGCATATCTTAAAAAAAGCTTAGAATTATATGCGAGAAATAAATAGTAATCGTTTCAATCCTTTAAAGCAAACTGTCAGTGAGGTAGTAAAACGTAGTTAATAAATTATCTGTACAATCGCAGAGTGAAAGATTTTAAACAAAATATATAATTCCAATCACATTGATCCACCAGTTACATATTTATCAATGAATTATTTGTTTCTTTTATTGACAGCTCAACTGTTGGAAATAAGGAAAGCTACAGTGGCACGCTTGTTGTGTGACGTTGGTGACAAAGTCACTCATATACAGCGTCAAGCTTTTTACAGGATAAGTCTAAAGTAAGCAAAGTATTTTTGTATAGTCTATTTATTGTGAGTCTATTAGACAAGCTATATTATTTTAAAAACTACTTTTACGGATTGTAACGCGATAAAATCCATAAAAGTAGTTTTATTAAATGTGTAATATTCGCGTAAATATAAGAAATCACTAAGCTATATTATTTTACGAATTAACTGTAAAGTAACAGTCTATAATGAGCACAGGACTACTCTCATTTTTATGGTATTTTGGAGCAAGGAACAGTCTGCCACGCTGCTCCAATACGAGTTGGCGGACTTCACATTCCATCGTAATATTTTTATTCCTCATACATGCAGCCCTTCCCTACCGAGGTGTCGCAAAAGACGGCAAAGGTATTGTACGGACAGCCTTTATTTGTGCAGAATAAAACCATGATATGTAATGCTGTCACTAAACTGCTTGTGGGAACGCAATGGGGAGTAAGATTTTCGCCACCCGTCACGTCTCGTTTCCCGCAGGGGCGAAGGGTGGGCTGCGTGAGTGGCCTCTGCCTACCCCTTATAAGGGAAAATGGCGTGACTGTATTAATTATAGTACATGCAGTTTTCCTCACAATGTTTTCTTCACCGCTAAGCATGTGATAAATCATCAATTAAAATTGCAGAACAGTTTTGTAGGTGCCGTGGATCTACCTCAAGTGACTCTTGTACTACGAAATTTGAGACCAGCGCCCGGCCCGGTCCCTGGAAACTAAGAGAAATATTCATTATTTAACAATATTAAGTCGATAATTGTTTTTTTTTTTCAGAAATCCGTTGTTCAATTGCAAGGATATCGAATATGTAAACCTTTGGGCGTGGAAAGACGCGAGATGTGAGAGCAATGTGTGACAACTTGATTCATCCTATGATCCAGCGATTTTATTTCATAACTAATTTCTAAAACAACAATATGGTTTTTCTGAAAATGGTAATGTGTGATAAATACAGCGCGTGAGTTTCTATTGTTAAAGAAATATAATGTCTACGAAATGTAAAACCTATTTAAAAAGTAATAAATGTTAGTTTTTCATTTTGTTCTCTTACATGTAATTTGAAAAGGACCATTGTTTAACTATATCTTTACGTTATTAAAACTAAGTATGAGCTTTGGTAATACCACCTTATTCTTTTATTTTTGAAAGTGTCAAGCCGAGCACATCGTCCACCTGGTGGTAAGTGAAGTCACCCAGATCAATCAATTTCAAAGTTCTTTGTAGCACCGCACCGCGCTCGTCACCTCGAGACATCGGTTCATAAGTCTCATATGTCCTGTAATCATATTAGCATACAGTGCCCTTAAAAAAGAAACCTACTACTTGACGGCAGAATAACTGCCACTGCAGTGGTACCTACTACCCATCAACCATCCCCATCGAATTGGCAGCGTGAGGTAGCTACGTAAGAAAATCTGCCAAACCCTTTATTTGTTTGGATGTGGTCCTTACCATTTTCCTAAGTCGACTCCTTAGTCGACTTGGGAAAATTATTGTAAATTGTCATGGCGTCATACGAAAGTCGAAAATGTAACAACAAACAATGCCTGATCGAAATACGCAGACTGCTGGTGGGCATCAGCCTCTAAAATGTAAGGGTTCTGGTAGTGCGATTTCCAAACCTCGTGACAAGTGTGGTGATAATGACTAATTCTTCCTTCTTGGGAGAGGCCAAGAAGTTATGCTTTCAGCAGTGGGTTATTAATAAGCAGGTGCTGACGATGACCCTTCTTACTTTATGATCTTCATTTGTTTTTTATTCCTATAACACATACATACATACACAAGATCACGACTGTATCCCATAAGGGGTAGTCAGAGACTGGGCACTCACTGCAAAAACTGATGACTGCCACAATCCACGTTTCACCAAAACAATATAATGCACGTGGTGTGATAGGTGGTGAGCCCATCGCCACCATGCGCTGTTGGGTGCACAGTGCAGTTTAATTCCTTACTCGCCTTTTACGAGATCCATTGGATGAGATGGAGTGGTAGTATTCTTTTATCGAGCCGCCACCACACGGCTCGTGGTTATTCCTTTAATCATCAAAGTATGCCAATTCAAAGTTGTAAATAAACCAAAAAATATAGTATTTTTACTCTTAATAAAACTGGTTTCAGTGGGAATATTTGGCTATGTGCGTGCGGGTTGGCGGGAATCACATGTTTTCCACATACTTCTCTTTTCTCCGAAATGCGTATTTTTCTCATAGCGACTAATAAAACTTGCTGAAGAATCATTATAGCGGTGCCGAGTCAGGAGTAATTTAGGTAACCGGTGATGGTTTAGTGGTGGTATCTGACCTCTATGCCGAGGGTCCTGGGTTACACGGAGAAAAACACAAATTGTCATGAGCTGGTGGCCTAAGATAATTTACCACTCCATCTCATCCCGTTGGTGTCGTAAATGTCGACTGTACTACTGTACTATCCGTAGTTTCCGATAGTACAGTATTTAAAAACCGTGGTCCAGTAGGCCAGACATTCTCCATTAATTTTGCTATTTTATACAAATTTCAAAATTATCCCTCTATCGACTTTTACGACACCCACGGGACGAGAAGGGGTGGCAGATTCTCTTTGACCGCCACCACACGGCGGTGTTGAGGTCGACTGCGACACATTACAGAAGTAATGTTGCATTATGAAAATGTCCCAAAGTAGCAAAAGTACAGAAAGTATCTAAGACGTTATTATGATAGATTAGGGTCTTCACAATAAAAAAAAAAATATGTCAGAATTGCGTAGACCTGAGTCCGCATCAAAATGTATCCACGGTAAACGTGGATTCGTCTTATTGTAAGGCAGTTATCTAAGTGCAGGAGGTAAGCGGGCTTCTTGTAGTGATAATACGATTATAGTGATACGACGATACTCCCGAGTAAGTACTCGGGAGTATCGTGCACCCCTGGCGTTTGTGGCCGGCGTCTTGTGTTTCATTATGATACGTCGGCACCTTGCGGATCAGAAAGTGTGTTTGACCGCACTCCAGTGCTTCAATTATACTCATACCTGATGTCTTGGTGCCCTAGCTCTATGATACATTATATCATATTACAAGCGTCTTAGTGGCTTACTACGAGTACTATGGTACGTTAGTTATGTTGTTTTTAAAACACTAATCAAAGTCGTTGTTGGGAGGTGCCATACTTATGATAGTCGCATAGGTGTCAAATCGACACAGGTACGAGTCCGATTCTCACTTAGCCGGTATAATTTTTTGTACAAGCACTCATCTGCTTTTTGTTCAGTAAAGAAACGAGGTTTTAATGACTAAGTGCCAACAATTTTTGGGTACTTTAAGATCGCCGTTTATATGTTTTAACATATAATTTTATAAGACTTCTTTGGTATAAAAATAAGTTTAGAAATAAGGTACCTACATATATTTTGGATTGATGGACTCAATCTCAATCGATTCCCGGTTTCGACAACAGCGACAAGTGTTCGCGCAAACACAGAACCTACCTACGCCCTATGTAATGCTCATGTGATAAGTTCGTAGGTAGACTCAGACTAGGATGTAGTGTCAGAAACACGGGGACAGTCACAACACAATCAGACCAGAAAACAAACAACTTGTGTTCGTGCATAAACGTTTTTTTTTTAATTGGGATTCGAACCAATGACCTACGGTGAAGAAGTCTGGTACTCGAACCACTAGGCCACTTGGTCTTTAAATGTACTTTTTAAAGATACCAAAACAACGATTTGGGAGGTTGTACGAAAGCTTCTTAGGAATGCAGCACGTTGATGAATAGTTATCGGCAATACGTATGCCGAAGCTATTGTTGATATCAAAGCATTTTCCTCGTGCCCAACGAAATTTATGCTATGGATAAGAAGATGTTCTAAATTTAATTGTAACAAATAGTAACGTAGCGAAACGTAATTTCCAACTATAGTTCATTGCATGCGTTAGTGCGTTCTTGAATACGTCACTAATAATACTGTTACTTCAGTATACTTAAGTCACGATCACAAGTTCCGTGTGTTGGAGGCTTGAGCGAAGCTACCACCCCATCTCGTCCCGTAGGTGTCGAAAAAGTCGACTGAGTGAAAATAAAAACCAGTAGATGGGCAGCAGCATCTTTCTGAAACATCTGAATAAATAAATTGTGGGTACCAACCCGCCTAACCAAACATGCTAACTATGGCAAAATCCCCCCAAAAGGAGACCGTCCAAATTTGGTGGCAATCTTTTGGGGGAGGCCTATGGGCAGCAGTGGGTTAGTGATAGACTGAAATGATAACTTAATACGCACCTCTGTCTTTAATTAGTTAGTTTTTTTGTTGTATTAATTATATGTTTTTCAAACCATTAATATTCATAATCTAATACATTAATATTCATAAGTTTTTGGCTTAGCTTATTCGTTCATTTAAATACAGATAGACTTTATGTATTTGCATTTTAGTATTAATTTATATCGGCTGTAGTGCCGTGTGGTAGCGGCCTAAGAGAATCTATCACCCCATCTCATCCCGTGGGTGTCGTAAAAGTCGACAAAGGGAAAATGAAAACCAGGAGATGGGCAGCACTATCTTGCTGGATTATCTGAATAAATAAACTGCGGTTGCCAACCCGTCTGCCGAGCGTGGCAACTATGGCAAAATCCCCCCAAAACGAGAGCTACGAACTTTTGTGGCAATCTATGGGGGAGGCCTATGTTCAGCAGTGGACTATTGATAAGCTGAAACGACGAAACGTGACGAAACGTGTATTTGAGACAAAATAGAAAACGTCGAATAAAATAAAAATTAATTGGAGTATTATTAACAGTGTAACTGGGAATGTCACAGACTGCAACCATGATACCAAATTTAATATTAACAACAATATTATAACATCTGATGTTTTTTTTAATATTATTTTTAAATTCCAAAACATAAAATTCTTCTCACGTGAAATGATTACTAAAAAGAAAACTCGTCTCGGCGTTTACATAATCGCTCAACATTCACAGAGCATGCGTTGACTCAACCAGCTCTCGCTTTATATGCAAGCCGTGTATGACTGTACAAGTCGGCGGCTCTAACGCTGCGTTTGCGTAGCGGTTATACTGATCGAGTTTAAAAAACAGTAATGTCAAAATGTTATCGAACTTACTATAGTAATGCTATATGTACTGTATACAGACTTACTATAGTATAATGCTCCTGATTGTAGAACCACCAATAATGTGTTCATAGATGCCTTAATCTAAATCCCAGACGAAACTAAGATTTTATTTTTGTATAATTTTGTTTTTTATTGTTTATTACTTTTTAAGAAACATAATTATAAATTATACTACACCGTACTCATAGATATATAAAGTCGTCAAAAGCTAATTTAGAAGTAATATTGACAATGTCTAGGTCTTCAGTGCACCACCAATACTCTATTCATAGAAACATATCGACGACCGCGTGGCCCAGTGGTCAGAGTACCTGACTTCTACGCCGCGGGTCCTGGGTTCGATTCCCAGCCGGAGCCAACATTTGTGCTAAAACACAAATTGTTGGTTTTCGGGTCTGGTTGTGTTGTGATTGTCCCCGTGCTTCTGACACTGCACCCTAGCCCACCTCCGATCTTATCGCATCAGCGTTACATCGGGCGCGGGTAGGTTGGGACGAGTGAGTGCCTCTGTGTTTGCGCGTACACTTGTGGCACTATAATATCTCCTGCGCAGTTGATGCTCTCGACAGTATTCGGAAGTTGTCGCCGTAGTCGAAATCGGCTAGGAGAACATCATCATCATCATCATCATTCATAGAAACCTTAATCTAAATCCCAGGCGAAACTAATATTTCGATTTTGCTCTATTATTCTTTATTTTTTTTAAGAAACATCACTATAAATATACTACACCGTACTAATAGATTGGCAATGTGGTCAAAAGCTAATTTAGAAGTCATCATGACATTTCTGTTATCTATGTCAGCTGGCATTTTTATGTATGGTTTATTCAACACGTGTTAAACGTGACAATCAACGCAAATGCGTTCGATAGGAAATTCGCCAGACAGAGAACGAAATCAGTGGCTTTCGTTACCCTGAAACGTCAGATATGAAGTCTCTTATACCCAGTGTTTGTCTACAGTGTACTTAAAATTAAAACCAGCTGTGTTAAAACACTACCGCTTGGCGGCAGAATAACTGACACTACAGTGGCGCTCACCTAGGCAGACTCCTACAATGGAGTTGTCCTACCAGTGAGTTAATGGCTCGCCATTTTTATATAATAGAAAATCATAAGCTATATAAACGGAAATCACGTCCAGACCCCAACAATCATAATTTTACTGGTGATAGGATTCCTACGCAAGAATATACCGCAGGGCCAGTTATTCTGCAGTGAAACATTAGTGAGCCAACGTTACAACACAAACAACAAGCACAAATTAATTATGCCAGTTACCCGACTTCACAGAGTCAGTAACTCTTTTATGGGGCAATGTATACGTTTTTATAACAAAATCCCAGAAAGTGCTAAAAGTCTTTCAATCAAAAAGTTTAAATTTTATATTAAACAAAGACTTCATAAAAAGGGTTATTATAATATTAAAGAATACATAGATGATGATAACCCCTGGGAATGAAGTGATCGCTGCCAAGCCATTTCTACATCTTTATAATACTGCTGTTATTGTACATTATTTTAAAAATGACTAAAAAAAAAGCCCGCTGGGTTTCTTACTAGTTCTTCCCAGGACAGAGGCATTTTTGCGAACCAGTGTAGTTTAAAAAAAGAAAAAAATGACTTTCAATAAGTATAATGTAAATAATCTATATTGAATAAAAATTTATTCTATTCTATTCTATTCTATGGTAACTGATGTCTCTGGGTGACGAGCGTAGAGCGTTAATATACAGAAATGTTCTGGGTAACACAGCATTTCTTATGGGCAGTCAAGTTGGGCTTACCATTAGGTGTTCGTTTAGCTCGTCTTGTCGCTTTCCGCAATAAAAAAAAACTTAACCAATAATTTTTAAGGCAAATACAGTAGTTCCGGTTGAAATTCAGACACTGGGCCCATGAATTAGTACCACAAATGGATTCTGTCTCAGAATGTTAGGCATCAAACTTGTATGATACTAGGTGGATTGAAAAGTACTCGGCCTAACACAGATCCATTCAATTCTAAAAATCAAATCTACCCACATTATTTAGTTCAGTTCAGACTAGTTCATTGTGTGAAGTTCGAAACGTGTGCGATAATTAGTTGTGATTTTATAAATTTATTAACAAAGTAATCGGTCATAATTTCCGCGAATGGAGCAAATCGAGCAGCGTGCCGTCATTAAGTACCTCCATAAGAAGGGGCTATCATCAAACGCCATCCATGATGACATGGTCAGTACATTAGGCGATTGTGCTCTGTCATATTCATCCGTCAAAAAATGGATAGCAGAATTTAAGCGTGGTAGAGAGAGTGTGAAAGATGAACCCCGCTCTGGAAGGCCTTCGACGTCAACTACTGACGAAAATATTAAAAAAGTACTTGATTTAATAATGGGAGACCGCAGATTAAAAATTAGAGAGATAGCCGAGATTATAGGCATCTCTTATGAACGAACTCAAAACATCATTGTCAACGAGTTGGGTTTCCACAAGGTGTCTGCGTGGTGGGTTCCGCGACTGCTTTCAGTTGAACAAAAAAGGACGCGATTGACTATTTCACGCGACTGTTTGGAGTTATTTGAAGCCGATGCAGATGATTTTTTGAATCGCTTTGTTACTATGGACGAAACATGGATTCATTACTGTACACCGGAAACAAAACAACTATCAAAACAGTGGAGAAGACCTGGTTCACCACCCCCTAAAAAGGCTAAGTCGATTTTGTCGGCAAATAAGGTGATGGCTTCAGTATTCTGGGACTCGAAAGGTGTGATTATGATTGATTATCTTGAAAGGGGTCAGACTATAAACTCTGATTACTACTGCACCTTACTACGTCGTTTATGAGAGGAAATAAAAGAAAAACGTCGAGGAATGCTCAGAAGAAAAGTCCTGTTTCATCAAGATAACGCCCGTGTTCACACGTCAGTACAGTCAATGGCTGGAATTCACAACTGTGGCTTTGAACTGTTACCGCATCCGCCGTATTCACCTGATCTGGCACCATCAGACTTCTTTCTGTTCCCTAACCTAAAAAAGCACTTGGGAGGTCAAAGATTTTCGACAAACGACGAGGTCAAAGCAGCTGTAGACGCATATTTTGACTCTAAGAAAGAATCATTTTTTTTAACGGTCTAAATGCTTGGAAGGGGAGGTGGCAAAAGTGTATTGAACTTGATGGTGATTATGTAGAAAAATAAAAATATAACTGATTTAGTATGTGTTTATTTTCTTGGTTAGGCCGAGTACTTTTCAATCCACCCTCGTATATTACCTTGGTATCTACAATTTATTTTGGATTTTTTGGCAGTGGCTGTTACTTTATAGTGTTCGGGCATTGAAGTTAAATTAGCATTTACTTTTTATTTTGATTGCAATACCAGTGTGTCTATAATTGACAACATAAGTTACGTCAAAGGGTGACAATTGCTCGTTTGTCTAATAAATTTATTTGAAAGCCAGCCATCGCTTTATCTGATTTACACTGAATCTACACATTCTTTGTCTGGCGAATTTCCTATGGAATGCATCATGGACATTGATTGTCACGTGTTAAACTGTTGAACTAACTATAAATAAAGATGCCAGCTGACGTAGATAACAGAAGTGTCGTGATCACTTCTAAATTAGCTTTTGACCACTTTGCCAATCTATTATTACGGTGTAGTATAATTTATATTCTATGTTTCTTTAAAAAATAATGAAGAATAATAAAGCAAAATCAAATAAAACGAAGTAGTTTCGTCTGGGATTTAGAGTAAGGTTTCTATGTAGAGTATTGGTGGTGCACTAAAGACCAGGACACGGCTTCACCGCATCGTCACTAACGCGAACTATATATACAACGTCTGAAGATAACCGGTAATCCTACCCAGATCAGAACATCCGATCTGGCGGGTAGAGTACTTTTCTTTTCCTTGGCAATATCATATGCCAAAGTAACAATAAAATCGTTTATGGTTGGTCGGTATTTTTCCTTCATTAAATGTATTGATGTTTTTAATAACCTTCAGATTTTTTTGTCCACGAAAATGGGTGCGACGTGGTTCGCCACCCGTCACGTCTCGATTCCCGCGGTTTCGAAAAGTGGGCATCGGGTGATTTCGGCCTACCCCTTATTCGGAAATAAAGCGTGTTTGTATGCATGTAACCTTTCGTATAGTGAAAACAGCAACACGCGGCTGGTGAAGAGGGAGGTAAAGGAAAGTCACGAAATCTAGACATCTGGTGTCAAATTATACGAAATTATTCGTTCAAATTACTACGTAAGAGATTTTGTAATTATTACGTTAGAGATTTTGTAATTTTAAAGAAGGGTCTTAGCTACGGATTATTCTAAAATTTATAACAAAGAGGTTGAATTATTGATTCAATGATAAAAAAATACAGACTTGGCTATATTATTTATCGATTTATTAATAATTGTTTAATACAGAGCAGTTATTTTACAGTGACTAATATTTTGATACGAGTAAATCATGTCTATTTTAATTAAAATAAATATTATTATTTTAATTAAGAGCCGTGTGGTGGCGGCTCGTTAAAAGAATACTACCACTCCATCTCATCCAATGGATCTCGTAAAAGGCGAGTAAGGAATTAAACTGCACTGTGCACCCAACAGCGCATGGTGGCGATGGGCTCACCACCTATCAAACCAAGTGCCTTATATTGTTTTGGTGAAACGCGGATTGTGGCAGTCATCTGTTTTTGCAGTGAGTGCCCAGTCTCTGACTACCCCTTATGGGATACAGTTGTGATCTTATGTATGTATGTATGTATTTTAATTAAATTTGTAATATAAATAACCTTCACTTCGGTCACGTGTATTGAGTACAACGCTTCGACTTTTTAATTATTTTGATGACATAAATCTTATAAGAGTAGCTTATAAACATTATAAACACAAAATTCTGAAGAAAGGTACACTGTTTTTTATTGGATAAAGTAAAGAAACTAGCAAAACGTTCGCCTGATGGTAAGTGCAACGTCTACCACTAACAAATGCTGTGTCACCCAGAAAAATTCTGAGTGTCACCACACTGTGCCCATCACCCTGAGACATAAGTTCTGAAGTCTCATATGCCCAGTGATTACGCTAGCTCACAGTGCCCTTAAAACCGAAACACAGTAATGTTTGTACACTACTGCTTCACGAAAGAATAACTGGCCCCGGGGTGGTACCTACCTAGACGGATTCCTGCATAGGAATCCTACCATTAGTATTCTCAATTATTCCCGTATTCTCTATTATTGTATGACCTAACGACCGCTAGGACTAATGTACCTGCCTAACACTCCACGGGTCCTGGGTCCTGGACTTCCAGGCAAAGCCAACATTTCCAGAAAAACAAATTGGTGGCTTTCGGGTCTAACTGAGTTGTGATTGTTCTTGTGTCTGTCGCTGCATCCTATCCCACCTCCGATGTTATCGCATTAGCGTTACATAAGGCACGGGTAGGTTGACACGAGTGAGTACCTCTGTGTTTGTGTGTATACTTGAGGCACTATAATATCTCCTGCGCAGTTGATAACTTCCGACAGAATTCGGTAGTGGTCACCGTGGGCCAAAATCGGCCAGGGATATCATCGTTATATACCTATGGAACGCTCAGCATACTTAGTCGCTTTAAAAAAACTCGCTTCTATTCGCGTGTTTGATGCACCATCATCACCATTTCAGCCTATCATTAGTCCACTGAAAATAGACCTCCCCCGTTGATTGCCACAAAAGTTTGTAGCTCTCATTTTGGAGGGTTATTGCCATTGTTGCCACTCTTGGTAGGCGGTTTGGCAACCGCAGTTTATTCATTCAGGAAGGCGCTGGTTTTCATTCTCCCTCTGTCGACTTTGACGATACCCACGGGATGAGATGGGGTAGTAGAATATCTTAAGCCTCCACGACACTTTTAATGCACGCGACTTTAGAATTTGTTTGGGTGCAAATATTTATTTTTAAACATCATAATTCTATTGAGTATGCATTGGAGTGCTTGTTCTTAGTCTGAATGAGACCTAAGTCACGTAATGATGGAATATTGTTTTTTTTTAAGTTCTTTATGCCATTTCGGTTGAATGTAAATCAAGTATTTTTTTTAATATGATTAACATAATAAGGCTCTACATGACGTTTTGCATTTACATTGTTTTTTTCTTGATTTTTTTTTTGCTCGCTTATTGTTATCACGTTCTTAGCATATTTACCGAATGTATTTATTATATGTATTAAATAGTGTTTTATTGTTTTATCAAAGTCAAAGTCATAACTTATTTATTCAGTTTAGGCTTGCATAAAGCTCTTATAAGTGCCAAAATGTACACCAGTTCATAAAATAAGACCTCGGAGAAGCACCGGCATGAAACTGGTTACTTTCTTTTGTATAAAATACATAATTTAATTACAATTTTACATATTTTGGGGGCCAGGGGGCTTGCAAGTGCAGAGTAAGAGTTTTTTTCCATACATTTCCATTTTTTCATCTTCCATGTAATGATCTATTTTATAATACGCTTTTTTAATTACATCTTCTTGACAAATTTGTTGAATTCTATGTTAGTTTTTGGGTCACACTTTCAGGAATTATGTTACAAAATTCCTTGGATCTTTTAAATAACACTAGATTTTGCGGATTTTATCGCGTTTACTAATTCCTTTTTATAATCCGACGTAACCCAGAGTACCTTCAGTTTTTAATTATTATTATTTTTCAGATCTACGTCGAAAGATCTGACTGTGTCTTGAATTCTTGCAATGCTATGCTTGGTTTTCTCTAGCCGGTGGTATTGAAAAAAGGTGGGGTAATTTTATTATTTATAGGATCCCAAGCCGGCGGTAGTTTATGGTTCTACTAAGAAAAGATTGTCTAGTTTAGGTCAGCTTAAACAAAGGTACCTCTAGGGTGTAGTCTCAGCCCATTCTACAGGATACAGTCATTTTTTATTATATAATACCGCCTATCATATATTTATCTCTGCTTAGCCTTATGGTTGACTAGGAGAGAATGCCTTCAGGCATTAAGTCCGCCATATGTACAACTTAAGTGCATAAAAGTTTTAATAAATAAATAAAATAAATAAAAATACGCTGTAATACGCCATAGGACAGAATACTGTGGAAGTATGCAAAATGGACTAATTTAGCTGTGGCCTTATCAGTCAGCTGTTTGATTCTAATAGCGAAAATGGCAGAGCTTAATGACGAAGCCATTGCTTTCAATGTGATTTAATTATTAAGATTTCAATTTAATTATTTGCAAAATGTTTTTATTGCAAAATACAATTGTAATCCTTCATATTTTTATATTAAAAAAAACACCCATTGATTTTGCAATTTAAGGTACAAAAACAACGCAACCGTGTTTCAGCATTTTCGTTTTGAACGCGCGAAATAGGGCCAAACTGCCACATTGTGAGTTGCGCGTCAACAAACGAACTGAAAGAACGTTTCTTTTGTGCAAAAGTGCCATATCCCGAAAATTAATCTGTGTTACTCGTTAATTTTATACAGAAAACGACCATATTAAGGAATACTTTAGTTTTGAATAAAGCATTAATGTCACTAGGACACTATTTTTAAATCAAAAGAACCTTTTCAAAACTGGTTGTTTTGCACAGAAAATATACCTAAAAGAAGTTAAATTTTTTCATCAAAATATACTTATGAGACAATGTGTTCGTCTTGCATATAAGTTATTTATTATGAAATACGGTATTTAAAAATAGTTTTGTTTGAGTATAAAACATTACTTTCTATTATTATTATTTCATTTCAAAATGGCCTTATTCAGGAATACACTTGTTTTGCTTTTATTTTAACAGAGTTGTTTTATTGCAATGTATTAAACCTGACCTTATCTCAAAACAACTATAAAATTGTAGGTATGTTTTTACGTATTGAATTACTATTATTCCGTAGGTATTGACGATAAATAAATGAATTTTATTTTAAGATGAAATAATTTTAAGCTGATTATAACAAATTTCCTTAAAGAAGACATTATTAGAAAAAGCGTATTATAAAATAAATCATTATATAGAGGACAAAGAAGTGTGGAAATAACTCTTACTCTGAAATTGCATACCCCCTGGCTTCTAAATGTTATTTTTATGCAATTTATAAATGACATTATGGAATATGGCAATGAAAAAAAGAAAGATCCCAGAGTTTCTTGCCGGGTCTTCTCTGAGAAGGTCATACTTTTTGAACCGGTGTAGATTTCAAAATTCATAAACCTAAACTGAATAAAGGAATTTTGACGTTGACTTTTTTTTATTATTTAATAAAAGTGACGGAACGAGCAAAGCGTTCACCTGATGGTAAGTGCAACGTCTGCCCATAACAAATGCTATGTCACCCAGAACAGTGTGACACCACAATGCGCCCGTCACCCTGAGACATCAGTTCTTAAGTCTCATATGCCCAGTGATTACGCTAGCTCACAGTGCCCTTCAAACCGAAACACAGTAATGTTTGCACACTACTGTTTCACGGCAGAATGACTGACACTGGGGTGGTACCTACCTAGACGGATTCCTGTTTACTAGGTATTCTATTTATGCTATTTTATTAAGTTTAGTAATTTTAAAAACGCCAGGCTCCTTTTGAAACATCATGACGGCACGTTTCTCAAAACAATTCGACAGCTTAGGTCGACAGGTGGGTGGCTTTGTTATTTAATTATTTATTTATACAACTTCACATACATAATGTATATAGGCGGACTTAATGCCTGAGGCATTCTCTACCAGTTAACCTAAAAAAAAAGTAAAGTGGCAGCCTATAAATGCTCACTGCTGGGCAAAGGCCTTCTCACATTTTTTTCTAATAGAGCTTTGGAGCTGAGAAGAGTCCGCCACGCTGCTCAGCTATAGGTTGGCGGACTTGACATATCAGAATCTGATAGTAGCTGTATATGATTTACAGGCGGTGATGCCATGTCCACGGGGCGATGTATCGAGTTTTTTACTATGTATGTTTTTTTTTCTTTTTTATTTATACTTTATTGCATACCCTAAAATGATACAATGGCCGGACTTAATGCCAGGTGGCATTTTCTGCCAGTCAACTCAGGGCGTAGTGAGACATTGAGCCATAAATAGTTTTTGTATAGAATACTATACAAAAACTCAAAACACATATCAAATAAAAACATAGCAATATTTACTCGTAATTATGATAAATATACAATGATACACAAATATGCACATACATATAAACTAATATACATACACACATACATATACAGAAATACAATACAATACAATACGTAATGGTTCGACATAAATTTGTAAAAAAGAATCAACAAACAATTTTATCTGCAACTTTTAAAATAAGGCTCCCGTTCTAGCCTCGTAAAGCAGATCTTATTTTTTTATATCATCGGGCAAGGAGTTCCAGAGTAGTGCAGCTTGAACGATAAATGAGTTACCAACGAATTTGTATCAAAAATTAATATACTTAATTTTACTGTTACTGAACTGGGCCCTAAAAAGACAACTTGTTTTGTATGGCACAAAGGGGAAGGGGCTCGAGGAGTAAACAAAATTGGATCATATGTGTGTTTAAAAGATTTGAATAACATAGCTACAGGATATTGATGTGATATTTTACAGTGATAATTATTGCGACCAACAGAAAAATAAGTTTACGGTATCGATGTACCAATATGCCACAAATACATTACCAAAACTAAAAAGTCTTAAGCATAAGTTATATACATATTATGGGATACAGTCGTGATCTTATGTATGTATTATAATTAAGGGCCACACATAAACGAAGGACATGCCGTTCATTCCATATGCAAAAAAATTAACTCGAGCTATTAAATCATCGCCCATTTATGTACCTAATCAATAAATCACGATAATTAAAAATGCAAAAATAAAAGGTTCGCCTTATATAGTTACAGAACTTGCCAGTGCTGGTTTTGTTGATTTAAAACCTTTGGCTTGCGGTAACTATACTGGTAATGAAGATAGAGAGAAATTTAAATGGTCTGATAGAAAAGCAATAAATAGATAAATACATGAAGTGCAAGTTCCTATAACAAGACAATGAATTTAAATCAGCTTCAACACAAAATAATTAGTTAACCAAAGAAACTATACCCAAAAACTAAATACTATGCAAGCAAAGAAACAGGGAATTCTTAATCTCATTAATAGAAATATTTTTTTAAAATATTATGAATCGATCAATCTATAAGGCTTTAAATTAAGAGAAACGCAGTGAGCACTGAGTACCGACAGGTTAAGTAACTTTAAAGTACTTATACGTTTTAACATACATACATACATACCTAAGATCACGACTGTATCCCATAAGGGGTAGTCAGAGACTGGGCACTCACTGCAAAAACAGATGACTGCCCCAATCCACGTTTCACCAAAACAATATAATGCACTTGGTGTGACAGGTGGTGAGCCCATCGCCACCATGCGCTGTTGGGTGCACAGTGCAGTTTAACTCCTTACTCGCCTTTTACGAGATCTATTGGATGAGATGGAGTGGTAGTATTCTTTTAACTAGCCGACAAAGCTTATATTTAAAAATTTGACTTTTTTTTATTATTTAATAAAAGTGACGGAACGAGCAAAGCGTTCACCTGATGTTAAGTGCAACGTCTGCCCATAACAAATGCTATGTCACCCAGAACAGTGTGACACCACAATGCGCCCGTCACCCTGAGACAGTCAGTTCTTAAGTCTCATATGCCCAGTGATTACGCTAGCTCACAGTCCCCTTCAAACCGAAACACAGTAATGTTGGCACACTGCTGCTTCACGGCAGAATAACTGGCCCTGGGGTGGTACCTACCTAGACGGATACCTGCATAGGAATCCTACCACCAGTGAAATTAGTTTTATTCCATATTTAGTATATTTCAAACATATTTTTTTCATCCAAAAGTAACTTATATGCTTATATCTCCTCTAGCATTCAGTTTATTATAAAACTACTTAAAGCATTTAATGCTGCTTAAAAATACGCTTCTAACAATGTATAATATGCATATATTTGAAAAAAAAAATAAGAAAGCCATAGACAAAAAATAGTTTGTTTTTCTTTGATTAGCTCTCCTGTAAAAAAGTGTAATTTTAATTTGTGGTAGTTTTGAATCGAAGCAGCGATGTGTAGTTTGACCGTTTATTGAGTTTTGCCTTGGTATTAAGTAGTAACCGACTACCAACGGGAGGAAAGGGTCTCGAGAAGCAGCCTCGTACTGGCAAATGCAGTATATGGCGACAACCTTCGCGGTTTCGTTTTGTTCGCGGTTGCTTGTGAAAATCTATGGAAGAGACCCTTGTTCAGCAGTGAACTTGTGGCTGAAATGATGATGATGATGATGACATAAAACACGAAATATGTTCAGCACTTGAAAAATAATCATTGTGTCATTGAAATAATTAATCTAAACGGAAAATTAATTTGAATAACTAGACTAATTAAGTACAAGGTTAAAATCATTTAAAATAATTAGAGATTTCAAGAAAACGTCGTCATTAGATAATATAAATATAATTATGTATAACCTTGCATAGATTATTATATTTTCTTAATGTAAAAACAATTCAAGGTAATTTATTAATATCTTATATGGGTCATATTTTAGGAATAAGCTTACTATATTTCGTCCTGTTCGTATGTCACAGCCATTTTACTTGAAGACTATTGGATATTTTGATGGAAGATGTTTTTATACGTTTTATATTAGATTCACTTGTATGTTTGTAACCGACTCCTCAGGGCTAGATTTTCTCCTACGTTGAATGATCCGATTTAATTAAAATTTTGCACACCATGAAAACTACTAAAAAATACGCTTTATATAGAAAACCAAAATAAAAAATATAAAATAAATTTTAATAAATTTGAATTAAGAATAGTGTAAAAAATTCTAATAAATATAAATGAATAATAGTGTAAATGAGAAAAAATGTTTTATTTTAAAAAGGCGTGGCGTGCTTTTTAAGATATCATCGACATGATAATCCTTCTTCTCTTATCTGTCAATGAAATATTTTTATCTATTGACACCATGCACCCCACGCTTTTTTCAAAATAAAACATTTTTTTCTTATTTACGCTATTATTCATTTATATTTATTAGAATTTTTTACACTATTCTTAATTCAAATTTATTAAAATTTATTTTATATTTTTTAGTTTGATTTTCTATATAAAGAATATTTTTTAGTTTTTTCAAACTATTATTTATTTATGAACCGGTATACAATGGTGTAGTGAAATTATTAAAATTAGGGGTGGCATACAATCCATGTAACTGAGGGGTGAAAAATAAAATTTAGCCAATTGTTGGTGTTTGTGGTGACTCTCTCGAACTTTTCAACTATGCAGTGCAAATTCTAAAAAATATGAGTATGGTAGAACCTATAAACCACTGTCAACGAATATGCGTTGAAAAAATATATGTCGTATAGTTTTTAAGATATGGAATATTTTCGTTAGGACGCTATTTTCCCACTACGGAAGCATTCCCTGTGCGTGGTCCGACACGAACTTGACCGCCCTTTTTTACAAAAAAATTACTTACGAAAAAATTAGGAAAATGACGTTACTATCGGATCCTGTTCTTTGTCAAGGACAGTGAGAAGACGTAAGATGTTCAAAATTTCCAGACAAAGGCCAGTCACGAAGTTAATATAAAAAAAATGCGATCAATCTGATATATCCTTTAAGTTTTGTAACGGCCGTTACATTTCAATATAGGCTCTCAAAGTGAAAACAACTCGTAGAATTTGTTGTATAAATTTATTTTAAATTTTTTTAATTGTAGAATGTAATGTTAAGACTGTTTTTTTTCATTGATTAGTAATAATGTTTTTCTTGTTATATTTTTTGTTACTTACCGGTACTTATGCTAAGCTTACTGAATATTATGACTCTTATACGGGAACGCCTGTTAGCCTAGAGGAAGTGAAGCGACATGACAAAAGGAATACTACATCGTGAGTTATTTTTCTGTTATTTTAAGTAGTCACTTATATTCCGATAAATGTTTTAAAATGGTTTCAATTGATTTGTTATTATTAACATATTTTTAATTATTATGTGGTCATTAAATTGTTCCCGTAAAGGTAAGTCAATGTTTTTCGATAGACTTTCCAAGGGCAATGACAAAAATGATGACAGATTTAATTTTTTTGTCACCTATTTAATAACTTGGAGGGATAGTCACATTTGATTTGCATTATATGCCTACTGGTGTTAGGTTGGAATCCCAGCCGGAGATAATATTTGTGAAAAAACTTAAATTGTTGGTTTTTGGTTCTGGTTGTGTCGTCCTAATATCTCTCCATATCAAAAACTATGGATTTTTAGTATTATAATAAAAATTTTGTCATGTTATTTAGTTACCGGTCATTCCTGATTTCATCGTCTCTTTTTTTTGGACTGATGGTTACTGTATGCAGGAATCCATCTAGGTAGGTACCACCCCGAGCCAGTTATTCTGCCGTGAAGCAGCATTGTGCAAAGTTTGAAGAGCATTGTGAGCTAGCGTAATCACTGGGCATATGAGACTTAAGAACTTATGTCTCAGGGTGATGGGCACAGTGTGGTGTCACACAAAAATTTTCTGGGGAACACAGCATTTGTTAAGGGGTGCCTTTAAAAAAAATTCTGGGGGACACAGCATTTGTTAATTCTAATCGGAAATGTTGGCTACATTACAACAGCTTGCGACTCGTTTTCTGAGTAAAGACTGGCATCATCGTTTCGGCCTATCACTAGTCCACTGCCGAACATAGGCCTTCCTCAAGACTGCCACAAAAGGTAGTAGGTCTCATTTTGGGGGGATTTTGCCATAGTTGCCACGCTTGGCAGGCGGGTGACCGCAACCGCTTTATTTATTCAGATGTTCCAGAAAGATGCTTCTGCCCATCTTTTTTTTCCCTCTGTCAACTTTTACGACACCCACGGGACGACTGGCATAAAGATATTATATTATTTTCAGTTGGTGCACGAATAAAATAGAGCCCTGTGATCCTCGTGAGGGCAGACGAATAGACGGATCCTGCAACAATCTCCGATATCCTACACGTGGGGCGACTCACACTCCTACGTACAGACTACTTCCTGCTGTGTATGATAAAAGTAAGTTGAAGAACGTACAGCATTTTTTTTCGAATAACCTAAGGTATACAATTGCTGCAATTTTTTTTCCGTTTTATAATAATAAATTTGACTAGATGATTTCAATTTTACTGGTGGTAGGATTTCTGTTAAGGAATCCCTCTAGGTAGGTACCTCAGGCCAGTTTTTCGTTACTGTGTTTCGGTTTAAAGGGCACTGAGAGCTATCTTAATTACTGGGCATGTGAGACTTAAGAACGCATGTCTCAAGGTGACGGGCGGTATGTTACACAAAAATGTTCTCGGTGACACAGCATTTTTATGGGCTGACGTTGCACCTACCATCAGGTGAACAATTGCTCGTTTCGTCGCTTTATCCAATGAAAAAAAAAATATTTTATATCGCAATGTTATAAAATGCTTTTATTTAGAGGTTAAACTCGTTGGGCTGTGTTTTATATATCCAAGGTATGAGCAAGCTAATAAGAATTGAATAGATACAATAAAAATGTATCGACGCGTTTCCTTGGTTTTTATATCTCTTCGATTGTAGATATGAAAAATTAGTGAATATAATTTTGTTGAAGGAAAATTACGAGTATCATAAAAATACTTTCATCATCATCATTTTAGCCTATCACTAGTGCACTTTCCTTTCCCATAGAATGCGACAAAAGTCTGTAGCTCTCATTTTGAGATGAATTCGCCATAATTGCAATATTTGGCAGGCGGGTTTGCAACCCTAGCTTGTTTATTCATATGTTCTAGGAAGATGCTGACGCCTATTTCCTTGTTTTCATTTTCCCTCTGTCAACTTTTACGACACACCGGATGAGATGGGGTGGTAGATTCTCTCAAGCCGCCACCACGTGGAACATTTATTAAAATTTTTGATGATAATCGTCTAAAAAGAGCATCAGTGGGCGCTGCACTTCTACTAGTTTGTGGTTAATACGGCCCACATAAAACAAAATCAAGTGTGCTCTATATGTAATCACTGGGCATATGAGACTTGCTTCATAACTATGGAAGAATATCTTGTTGCTAGTAAACTGATCTCTAGTATGCTAGATGCGTTATTTTTCGAAAACGTGGTCCTTCTTCATTTCGACTGACTCACTTACGTGGTACAGTCAGTATTTTTACCTGGTGATATGATTCTTATGCAGGAATCTGCTAATGTACCACCACAGTGCCAGTTAGTCCTATTAAACAAGGCTGTGTTTCGGTTTAAACGGCACTGTACAATACTAGCACTATACAATAGAGCATATGAGATTTAAGAACCGATTTCTCATGGTAACAGCTCAGTGAGCATTTTTGAATATAATGTGCTAGGTGACACCATAATTGTTATGAACAGGCGTATCATTAAAGTCTTAAATTTGCAGTTGCAGTAAGCATTTAAGCTGAACGGATTGCTTGTCCCCTCAATTTTAATTTAAAAAAGGTCTAGGTGGGTGCCACCCCACTGCCACTTATTCTGTGGTGAAGCAGTAGTGTGCAAAAATTACTGTGTTTCGGTCTGAGGGGCACTTCTGGTGTTATCACAGGTCATATGGGACTTAAGAACTGATGTCTCTGAAGACACAGACACAGAAATGTTCTGGGTGATACGGCATTTATTATGGGAAGACGTTGCACTTACAATCAGTTGAAAGTTTTGCTAGTTTCGTCACTATACCCAAAGAAATAACAACGATTGTTGTGAAAATGTACACAGACAGTATTCTTTTTTTTGGCGAATATATTATAAAAATATATGAGGATTAAATTATATTCCTTTACTTTGTTTCATATTATTGAGCTTAAAATAATTTGTTACAACAAAAAATTATGAATTTAAATTAGAGACGTTAAAATAAAAAAAAAATTAACACCTTTAACGCTGTGGAACTACAGCCAATCGGCTTTTAATATTATTGTGAAATGAATCTTATATCATTGTATCAGGTATCAAATCGTACGCAGCATAAACTTAATGGTTACTAACCAAAACATAGTAAAAAGTTTTTTTGTTATTCAATGATTTATGTTATAATATTATTTAAAACGTATCCTTGCTATTTCTGACGCACCAACGCGAACCAACGTTTAAATAATGAATATATTTATTATAGTGAGGTGTTGTTAAAAAAAATACTTCTAAGAATAACTACATATTTCTTTATGCAAAGTTTTCCTTCTTTATCATATTAGTTTGTTGCTGAACATGTCACGTCTCTTGACTTCCCGGTCAGGTCTCGCTTTCCCCTGTTTCATTTATTCTATTGGTTGCGTGTTGAAAGTATTTGGGACTAGATGAGTTGCCAAATAGCACTTTATTTCAGCTATATGTTTATTTGGAGATACAATAATTATGGCTTTTGTCTAATTTACTGTTATATTTAAAAACTTAATTTTGTCAAGCTTAGTGGCGGTAACGCCATCGCAGGAGGACTTTGACACTATACTCAATGACCTGAGATCTACCCGTAGAGAGACATCGTATGTCTCTCTACGGGTAGATGTTACTGGATCTTACTCGACTGGACAGTTTGAACTTCGACCAATAGGTTAGTCAACGGATCCAATAGGGCTGTGCAGCATTTGGGATACTAAGTCACATCTTTTCGTCGAGGATACGTACTTCAAAGTCTTAAAATAAAAATCTTGCAACTATTTCAAGTTGCCACTAATGACACACGGAACCGAGATGTGATCCTTCATTGAAGGCCATATAAGGAAGCTCCGAGTTGCCTAACGAGCTATGAAAAGTGATATGCTTGGTGTTTTTTTTGCGAGATAGAATCCTCAATGATGATGTCCGCAGCAGAAGTAGAGTAACCTCCATAGCCCTGAGGATCAACAAGCTGAAGTTCTAATGTGCCATATAGCTCCTAGAACCGATAACCATTGAGGAAGATAGATTCTGGAGTAGAAAATGCTGGATCCCCGACTAGATGTAGCGACGGCCTGCACGGTTTTGATACACTAAAATATTATTAGTGAAAATTTTTTTTGACAGGATTGATGATCATTGTTTGGTGTCGCAGACTGCATTTAAAGTTGTCTTTTGTTCATTTTCACTTGGGAATTCCGTTTAACTTTTTAGTTTGATCAGGAGCATCATAAACTTATGACCGGATTAAATAAATATTTAGGAGTATATTTTTTTCGATGTACATATTTATTTTAAGATGAGGAATATTGTTTTATAACTGCACCTTTTACAATATAACACAAAAAATTCGTCTTCACGTCTTAAGCTTAATCTATGTATCTTGACTCGACTGACTGCCCCGTCATCTCGTTCAACGCAGATAATATACTACCCTGTTCTTTCCATTCATCCATTCCTTTCACTCGCAGTTACGTTTCAATACAAGCAATACGATAATTTAGTTAATAGAATCAGGCGTTACTTTGCGGAAATCCATTATAATGAAGGAAGGTAAGTTACTTTGCTAAGATCCGCATGCAAAATAGAAAAATGGTGTATATTACCTAGTTTTTTGAAGAGCACCGCCCGCCCTCCCTCAGTAGCGTGCACAAGCAAACTAACACCGCCACCAGGAACCGCCACCAGGTACCCTCCACCAACCACTACAATACCACCACTAGATAATATACACCACTGAAGTCGAGAACACGACACGTGTCTCGCCCCAAAACGAGGCATTATCAAGCGTCATAGACTCTACGACAGACGGCCGCCGAGCAAGAGGAGCCGAGTAGCAAAGTAACTTACCTTCCTTCATTAATACGATAATTATTATTCCATTTCTACATATATATTTTTGCAGTGGCCTTGTGGTTGGCTGAATTGTTAATGATGACCATGTCAGCGATCAGGGCGACAAATCACTTGCGTTCTGGAAGCAAATCATGGTTGACAGATACAAAATTATTAGTGAAACTATTTTTTTGACAGGATTGATTATCAATGTGTGACTGCATTTGGAGTTGTCTTCGACAGTTTCACTTGGCCTATTCCGTTTAACCTTTTAGTTTGATCAGGAGCATCATAACTTACGACCGAATTAAATGAATATTTAGAGGTATATTTTTTTCGCTGTACATAAAGAAATTATGATAAGACATTGGTACTAATACATTTACGACGGATGCGTGGGAGACCGGAAAAAAGGTAGCGGATTTGATGAAAAATCTCATCGTGATTTCGTTATCTTAGATTAAAACTGATTGTTTTATCACTGCACCTTTTATAATATAACACAACAATTCTTCTTTACGTCTTAAGGGTCTCAGGTCTTATCTATCAATCTCTCCAGGGTGGTTCTCACCGCCAGTCCGAATGGAGGCCCGCAGCCTCCCTCGAACAGTCATTAGACGACTTAAAATCATTTGAGATATTCGAAATCGAGCAAACACGCCGCGAACGCGACACAGTCCGAATTTCGAGGTTTTTGTAGGAGTTTATTTAAGTATTTATGTTTGGGTCAAACCAAACTTGGCACGCGGGCCCCTGGTTCGTGAGCACAGTATCCGATGAAGCTGTAAAAGCCAAAAAGGCTAACAGCAATTACATCACCGAAATTACGAGTATATATATCAATCTTGACTTGACTGACTGCCCGGTCATCTCGTTCAAAACAGATTATATACTACCCCGTCTTTTCCACTCATTCATTTCTGTCCGTCTTAATTACGTTTCAAAACTATTATTCTATTCCCACATACATTTTTGATGTATTTCTTTCTGTATTTTTTATTTCGACTGTCCATATGTTCGTAAAGCACTTTTAGCAATTAAGCATAGGTTTCGAAATATCATTGTGCAATGTTTATAGCAGAAAAATCTGAAGTAAATTCGACTAATTCAATACTTTCTAAATGATATCGAGCTACAGCGCATTCAAACTTAAGAAAATTAATTTTTTTGTAAAAATTTTCGGCCAAGCTTTAAACGTGTCTCAACACACTTTTTAATTTTTTTTCTATTTATTTATTTTGGAAGCCACTAAGTTATTTTAATATTTAATTTTAACTTGTTACGTTACTATTAATTATACGCAAAAGGTTTATTCGCTAAAGTTTTTTAAATGTAAATTACTTTGGTCATTACAATTGTGGTACAAATAAACCGTTAGCTCCTCCTTCGAAGTCTGGTCGGTCACTATTATACAGTTTTTGTACAGTTAATTATTCTGGTTTGCTTCATGAAATAGCGTTTGGAGTAATTTTATTAAAGTAGTAATTGTATATATCTTCGATGGCGTGGGACATTTCAAAACCGATTGGCTGGCTATATTTTTCCGTGCAGATTTCGAGCCCAGATTATCAAAGTCTGGTAACGCGTTACCTCTCGCAAGGTTCCTGCGGACAAGTCTCCTGGCCACTGGGAGGTTGCCCGATCAACAGTTTACGACGCTTTCAACCAACTTCTTTGTTTTTATGACATCGGATGTGGTTTCTGTGCACGATACAGGTGAGATTTCTATCTTAAAATATTCAGATATGTACTGATGTTTATTCATTAATAGTTGGCGACCACGTGGCCTAGTGGTTGGAAAACCTGACAATGACTCCGCAGGTCCTGGGTTAGAATCCCTGCCGAAGCTATGATTAATCTAAAACACTATTAATACATATATAAATTTATATCTATACTTACATGTAATGACTCAAAATATAAAATTATTTATTTTGTCTATTATTTCAAGATCCAATTTAAATTGAAAAGAAAATTTATATTAATTTACCTTTTTTGATCCAAAGACAGAAAATAAAATCTTACTTCTTATATTTTCAGTTAAGTACGTCGCGTGGAAGCCTTACTGCTGCCAGCCGAAGGGAAAAACGGACAGAGATTGCGTTCCAAATATGATACCTGACGACGATCCTGTACATCGCTTCTCCAACATCAGATGTCTGAACATGACCAGACCCGAAAGCTTTCAATCTATTGGTTGCGTTAAAAACGACACTGTACCAGAAAGGGTGAGTTATGTGGTTTTGTTAACAAGATTTTAATTTAATTCTTTATTTACATGAAAAACCTTACCAACCATTATGTGTTTATACATATTATATATATACTGTCGACACCTGGGGTTAAGTACAATGTCTGTGTCACCCAGAACGTTTTTGTGTGGCACCAAACTGCACCCGTCAACCTGAGACATCAATTTTAAGTCTCAGATGCATAGTTATTACACTAGCTCTCAGTGCCCATCGGACCGAAACACAGTAATGTTTGCTCACTACTGCTTCATGGCAGAATAACTGGCCCTGCGTTGGTGAAACTCACCATTCGATATAAAGTAGAAGATCTATTAATGTGTATCAATGTATGTTCTTTCCAAATTGTCGCGGAACATCTATTTAGATCCAACGAAACACTTGTGTCCCACGGAACATCGATTAGGAAACCCTGGTCTACACACCATCACGGTTATCGAATAACATTTCAATAAAATTTATTACCATCTTCTCGAAGCCATGGAATTGGGTGTTTTATTCTTTTAAGCTCCTACTGCATACTACGGCATGTTCTTTTAAATTTTATTAATTGATTAATTGGTAAAAATCTTCTCATATTGTTAATTCATTAAAATTATAACATTAAAAAAAAAACAATTTATTAATTTCAAATTTGTATCACCACAGATTATATCGGCAACACCGACTTTGGATCTATCTTCAGTGTACGGCAGCACACTGAAATCTTTACTGGAAAAAGGTCGCCTATTTAAAGGCGGGCTGTTAAAATACGAAGTAGACAATGGAAGGATTTGGCCTCCGAGTCTAAAAAAAGGAGTAGGTGTTTGTTTTTTGAATCAAAGGCCACAAGAGAGCCGGTGCCATAACACTCGTAAGGTCAAGTTGTTTATTGTCTCCTTTTGATTTAAGTTATTATTTCTATTAATTTATGCCAAGTGGTGTGATTAAAAAATACAGATAATTAAAAATATTGTGTGGGTGACCTTTCATATTTCATTACGTTTTCCATTCTTAAAAATAGCCGTTTGATCAGTAATTCAGACAGATTAAGTTAATTTTGTTATTACAAACAGATTAAGTTAATTTTGTTATGTGATGATTATATTTTTATTATTAAAAATAATTTAAAATTCTGTTTTTGTTCGTCGAGCCTAAATGAATGCACTTTTCCAGCTGAGGACGGCGCGAATAGTTTGGCCGGAATCAATTTGGTAACAATCTGGATGTGGAGACTTCACAACCTCATTGCTACCGGACTGGCAAATGTTAATCCTTGTTGGAACGACGACAAATTGTTTGATACCGCTCGTGAAATAAACATTGCAATAACTATGCAAATATTCCTTTATGAACTTTTGCCTGTATTGTTCGGTAAGATTGAGTTAAATTTAAGTTAAATCATCATCATTTCAGCCTATCACTAGTCCACTGATGAACATTGGCCTCCCCCATAGGTTGCAGCAAAAGTTTGTGGCTCTCTGTTGGAGGGATTTTGCCATAGTTGCCACGCTTGGCGGGC
The DNA here is from genome assembly GCA_019845155.1 of Luehdorfia chinensis. NCBI lineage: Eukaryota > Metazoa > Arthropoda > Insecta > Lepidoptera > Papilionidae > Luehdorfia > Luehdorfia chinensis. The sequence continues at coordinate 46,100 of JAHVAK010000092.1, forward strand.
GGTTTGACAACCGCAGTTTAAATATTCAGATGTTCCAGGAAGATGCTGCTGCCCTTCTCCTGGTGTTCATTTTCCCTCTGTCGACTTTTACGACACCCACGGGATGAGATGGGGTGGTAGATTCTCTTAAGCCGCTACCACACGGTGAAGATAAATACTAGTTGGCTAAACTTGCTTCGATTTTAAGAAATCAAGTCATAATAATCAAGTAAAGTAACCTTACTTTTGGTAAGATTCCTAATGAGCAATTCGGCTAGGTAGGCAACACCGCAATGCCAGTTATTCCGCTGTCAAGCAGTAGGGTGCAATCTTTACTGTGTGTCGGTCAGAAGAGCGCTGAGAGCTAGGGTAATTACTGGGCATATGAGACTTAAGAACTGATGTCTCAGGGTGACTGGCGCATTTTGCTGCCACACAAAAATGTTCTAGGTGATACAGCATTTGGTATAGGCAGATGTTGTACTTACCATCAGAATAATGATTTGCTCGTCTCGTCTCGTCTATAAAATAGCCAATGTTATTAAATAACGTTCCGAATGCACGAACGTTTTTGAATGGTTTTGGAGGCCGAATGAGACTATCTGTCCCCTCAAATACCCGCATTTAAGGAGCGGGGTAGTCTCATCTTTGAATTTTAATTTTATTTCGGAGACATGCATATTTTTCTTCACTACCAAGCACGTAGTAAATCAGCACTTAGAATTGCAACTAACAATATGATTTGCGCTGTCACCGTCTATCGAACCCAGGTGACTCGCATACTGTGAAATTGGAGCAAGCGTCCGGCCCCTGAGTCATCACGGATTTTCATTATTGATAAATAAATAAATTTCTCTTCATTTTTAATTTTAATGTAAAATTAAGGAAAACCAATGAATGTAAAATTTAATGTTAACTTGATGACGTCACTTTCGTAAACTAATGGTGTAAGTTTTTTTTAGAATATTATTTTAAAGCATACTCTGTCATGACTGTGTTGATTATTAATTCCGATTGCTATAGGTCGTGAAAATCTATTAAGAGACGGCGTTATATCGCCTTCACCTTCATTTAGAGATAACTACAATGAAGATTTCATCCCGCAAATATCGCTGGAGTTTCCATTTATACTTCGTTGGTTACACGTAATACAGGAAGGAAACTTGAAGTGAGTTGAAAATTTGTATTACTTAATGAAATAATCATTGCGAATAGAAATAGCATCATATTTAGCATTATGATTAACTTGTAAAGAATATATGTGTCGCATGATTTAGATGTAACTTTCAAAGTCTAAATCGAGGTCCGATTTCAATCGCAGGAGGTAAAAACCAGTATTTATTTAGGATTATGATCAAAAAGACTTGCCTGCTCTGAATGAATGAATACAATAATATGAATGGACAGGAGTTTTTATTGAAGAGTTTCAGACGAGCGCAAGGATCGAGGATTGGAGAGACGAGAAACTCACAACGTTCCTTAAGGTAAATCGGGGAGGAAGGAATAAAAAGGATGATGTAGAGAAGAGAAAAGATGTGTGCATTCAGGCGAAGGCAAATAGGTAACTATTTGCGAAGGCCAAACATGAAACGGATGGAGAAATTTTGAAGCCGCTCAAGTTTATTAAGTAGGCCTTTATTTAAATCGGGATAGCAGGCATCGGCGTAGTCGAGAATATGGTGCAACAGTGATTGTGCGAGCGTAATTTTAGTGCAAGTTGGAAGGAAGTTTCGCAGCCTCTTTGAGAGAGACAGCTGCTGCCAAGCTCCTTCGGCTAACCGCTGCTAATTGAGGTCCCCACGATAGCTGCATATCCATAACGACATCCAAGTTTTTCACAGTTTCACTAATCTCTATGACTGTTCCATCAAATACGAAATTCGGAAGGCAGCCTCAGTCAACCTTGGCAATCATCCTTGAGCTGCCTATAACTATGACCTGAGTTTTGCTGGCATTTACTTTCAGGCCATAGGACTTGCTCCATACAAGGATGCGTTGCAGATTTACATTCGTGCAAATAATGGCTTCGCACAAACGTTCAACGGGAGCGTGAAGGTTTGTAAATCCTCTGCATAGAAGTGGTAGGTGGAAGGTAGTTTATTGGAGAGATAATGAACATTGCAAAAAGAATAGGAGACGAAACGCCGCCCTGGGGTACACCGGCACTCAGTTGACACCAAGAAGATAATGAATCGTCAATACGAATACGTTGCCGGCGACCGAACAGGTAACTACGAAACCACGCAATTACTGTTGGAGATATGTTAAGAGAGCATAGAAGTGCTAATAACATATCAAAGTCAACGTTATGAAAGGCATTGCTGAAATCCAGCAGTGCCAGAACAGTGACTTGCTTATTTTCCATATTGTGACTTATATCATCGGCAATTTTGATGAGAGTTGTGGATGTGCTGTGACCTGGACGAAAACTGGACTGTAACGGATTAAACAAGTTATTTGTGTTAAGAAAAAGGCAGAGTTGCTGCAGAACAAGGCACTCTAGGACTTTGGAGAGGAACGGGAGTATCGAGATAGGACTATAACTCGTTTGTTTTTGGGCTGTTTTTGGGCTCGTTGGATTTATCTTGACAAATACTGTAGATCTAGGTGATGTTCAGGGTCTTATAATGGTGTAGAAAGGTGGTCATAGGAACTTCTAAAGTATCCATCATAACTCCGTCGTGATTGGACTCTTTGCATTTGTATTGACAAGTACTAAGATGGTGTTCAGTGTTAGTGGCTGGTGGCGACGAGACTTGAATGTCAAAAGCAGTCCATGACTGCAAATTATCTGGCCTTGATTTCGGCGAGCACAAATTTCCGATTCAGATATACCATCAGAAATGGTAGGTTTTGATAACGACGGAGTTCACATTATTCAACTTAAATCAATTAAGTTTCCGGCTAAGTAAAGTTACACAACGGGCGAATAAAGATTGTTACCCATGGTACTTTGTAGGGCGTCTACTGTGCATAAGACGTAAAACAGCACTGTCGATCGTACCGTGATTTATTTAGGTTCAAAACTTTTCGCTGCTGGACAAGCTTATGTTGCCTTGAACTGAGTAAGTCTTTATATGGCCTTCATATTGAGGAGCTATATAGTTCAAAACGTACATGCAAAAGGCCTTGTAATAATGATGCGTTGTCAGAAATGACAAGGTTAAGACGTACCAACTAAAGGACATTAAATAAAATAAATAGAAAATATTTTAAAAAAGCAAGCCTTTATTTCAGCTACAAAAACAAACATAATAAGTTTAGGTCATTATTTACGCAATGACAAAAGCTACTTTTTTTACTTTTTTTACCTATCTACACACCTAGGTATATAATTTCACGTTCTAGTCCGTTCGTGTTAAGAAAATAGTGAATCATCAGTACAACTACAGGGTAATGGTGTATTCACAGTGGAGTAAGAACTCAAACAATTAAAAAAAATTAAGTTTAATGGAAACAACTTGTCTTAAAATTACTTTATCACTAATCCGTACCGCTAGATTCTCCAGTTACATTTATTATGATAGATTTTTTTTTCACGGGTGATTTTAATGTGTTAGTATCCTTTTGTTCTTCAATAATTTTATAAACAGTATTTTTGGACACACCGCATGCACTTGCAGTTTTTATTATTGTGCTCTCCATAGCCGCATTTAAATCACACAGTTTAAAGTACTCATAAACATTGTAAATTATGCGTCTCTCTCCGCCCTGGATTATTGATCCACTTTGATTCTTTCGAATAGGTGCGGTATTGATTTAAAAAAAAAATTGTTGAACGTGTAACAAGCAAAATACACAAATACACAACCGTTTTGTTCGAAGGTCTTCAACTGGTCACTGTGAACTCGACTTTCTAATTTCTAGCATTCTAATTGGTTGGGGGGCGTTGCCGGCGGACAACGATGACTCACTATTTTTCTAACGCGAATGGTTTATAGAAGATCGTAATAAACAGAAACCTACTTAATATCTTTATCGCACAAAATAATTTAATATTTTATGATAATTTTTTTGTTATAAAAAGCATTTTTTTATATATTATTCTAACTATATACTAATCGTAAAAATGGGTGTCGCTAAACAGCTCTCTTCTAGCTATGGTAATGAGCTCATTCAACGTACTGCAAGAAATAAATACTCGTATGTAACGTTTAATTTTGCTAATTATATTCGAAAACATTTTTCAGTTTGTACGATACTCAGGGCAACTATCTGAAAAAAGTCCCAATAGTGAATATTACTCTAAGGACTGGTTTCTTCGATGTGGATGACAATATAGATTACGTGACGCAAGGTAACTTTAGACAAGGAGCAGCTAAGACCGACTACATTGTGGATCCTGACGTTAGTTTTTTTTTTTTCATATTTAAACGATTTATTTTTACAATAAGGCAATTTCTTATTACTTAGAAGAAGCTGGTATTCAATAATGGATTGTGTACAGCCAGCTAATAATAAAAAAACATACATTTGTCAGGGGTATAAATATTATGATGTTATCCTAATGGCCGATTTTCAACACGCAGATATCTTCAACTTACTATTCATTATCTTGTACTGGTGGTAGTATTTCTGTGAAGGTATCCGTCTAGGTAGGTACCCCGTAGGAATTTGTCTAGGTACGAGGCCACAGGACCAGTAATTCTGCCACGAAATAGTAGTGTAAAAACATTGGTGTGTTTCGGTCTGAAAGGCACTGAAAGTTAGTGTAATTACTGCGCATATGAAACTAATGAACTGATGTCATTGGGTTACGGGTGCAGTCTGGTGTCACATAGAAATATGCAATGAGATGCAAAATTAGTTTAAAAAAATAGCCGTCTTCTCTCTTCCATTCTTCATCATCTTTACAAATTCCAAAACAGTTTGCAATGCAAAAAAATACTACAGTGTGATACGATTTTTTTTTGTGTTGTTCAAATATTGGCTGTAGAAGGGATTGAGCCCTGAAACAACGTCCTACTAACATTTACGATTATTCAGTCATATTACGGTTAAACACATAAAAGCTTTTATATAATAATAATGCAAAGCAACTGTTAGTACTGATTTATTATCAAGATCATATTAAATGGTCATAGTTGTTTTAGGTTGACTATTCAACAAATGTTAGATCAGTTGATAATACAATCAACAATATAATGTAGTTTATTAAAGATTTTTTTTTTAATTTCAGATCGTAGAGAGCGCTTTAGGACCTCATCAACAAGCTTCTGACCTACTTACTAACGATTTAGCTAAGAATCGTTATTTTGGTTTCCAGCCTTACATTAAATACAGAGAGTTTTGCTTCAAGCAATCTTTTAAAACTTTCGACGATTTAATTGATGCAATCGATCCGGAGGTATGAATAATTATTTCATATTGTTTGTTTAACTTATGGCAATTGGAAATAGAAACACTGACATGACGGAGCAGAAGCTCCTAAATTGTTTTTAAAAAGCATGACGTCAATATGGCTGACGTCATGTTCTCCACTAACACTCAGCAAATGATAAGAATATGAATAGAAATTACTAAAAACCAACCAAAGAACAATTAAAGCAGTTTAATTAAAGTTAACTTTAATTTACTATTTCAAGTAAATCAAACATTTTAAAATCAAAGTGATAAATTGAGATTTCGCTAACCGCACCGCTCCACGGATTGATCCAGAATGTCTGTCGTGGCTCTGTGCTAGCGTCTCATATGAAATTACTGACAGTTCGGTTCTCGAGTTTCTTATTTAAGTAATTAACATGAAAGTTACTATTGAAATATTAGTCTTACAATATTTTCAAATTATTGAAGTGTTATAATTAAGGTAATCTTAAACTATTATTATTTAAAAGTTACAATAATTCTTATTTTAGTCAATACAAGTCCACTTAAACAATAAATAATTATCCAAGTGTTATTATTAATTAATTGTTGCTTTCATAAATCGTATTAACTATGAAATGATTATTACAATACACAGTAATTAAGTTTACAACTCTTAATTTATTCTTGTGAACAGGCTTGCGCCGATAGACACTATACAATTCATTTTTGAAGATTTAAAAAAGAGTAAGAATTAAACCGAGTTTCTTTAATAACGACACTTTGTAGCTAAGTATTAATACAAACTTTTTTGATTTATATTTCAGAGAGTCGAATTGCTAAAACAGGTGTATGATAATTTGGAAGATGTAGATCTTATAGCTGGAGTTTGGCTTGAGAGACTGATCGAAGGTGGTCATGTTCCACCGACATTGTATTGTGTTGTTGTGGAACAATTGCTCAGAACTATTGCTTCAGACCGGCATTGGTACGAGAGACCTAATCGTCCCAATGCCTTTACCCATGGTGTGTTTTTGTTTAACTTTCTATTTAACGGTTTATCTATTAAAAGAGATGTCAAATATAATTTACTTGTTTAAATCGTAAAAAGTTCGATATCGACTGTACAAGGTGCTATTTTATAATGAACATACAATCAGTACTCATACTCACTTTAAGCTATGATGAATTTCTAGCGAACTATTTCCTTTTGCAGTAACTCAAAAGACTGATATACGTGCAAATCTTAAAAAAAACTTAGAATTATATGCGAGAAATAAATAGTAATTGTTTCAATCCTTTAAAGCAAACTGTCAGTGAGGCAGTAAAACGTAGTTAATAAATTATCTGTACAGTCGCAGTGTGAAAGATTTTAAACAAAATATGTAATTCCAATCACATTGATTCTCCCGATACATATTTATCAATGAATTATTTGTTTATTTTATTGACAGCTCAACTGTTGGAAATAAGGAAAGCTACAGTGGCACGCTTGTTGTGTGACGTTGGTGACAAAGTCACTCATATACAGCGTCAAGCTTTCTACAGGATAAGTCCCAAGTAAGCTTTTCTTTATATTTTGCTGGTGGAGGGATTCTTATGCAGGAATCCGTCTAGAAAGGTACCACGCCAGGGCCAGTTATTCTGCCGTGAAGCAGTAATGTGCAAACATTACTGTGTTTCGGTCTGTAGGGTACTGTGAGCTAGCGTAATCACTGGGCATTTAAGACTTAGGAACTGATGTCTCAGGTGTCGGGCGCAGTGTGGCGCAGAAATGTTCTTGTAGCATTTGTTATGAGTGATCGTTTTGCTCGTTTCGTCACTCTATCCAATAAAAAAAATTGTTTATTGATTACGGTCCAATTAGATCTATCAACAAACCATATTATTTTATGATCTCATTGCATTTGTTTTATCAAACAATTTCGGCGTGGTTCAGTTCCTGGAATTGTATAGTCTATTTATTATGACTCTAATTATATCTATTAACAAGCTATATTATTTTATGAATTCATTGTAAAGTAAAGTAGCATTCTGTAATGCCCCACTGCTGAGCACAGGACTCCCCTCATTTTTATGGGATTTTGGAGCAAGGAACAGTCTGCCACGCTGCTCCAATACGAGTTGGCGGACTTCACATTTCATCGAAATATTTTTGTTCCTCATGTATGCAGCCGATATGTGTCCGGCAGTATAGAAGAGCACCTACTTCTTTCCTACCGAGGTGTCGTAAAAGGCGACTAAGGTATTGTACGGACAGCCTTTATTCTTAAGAATATACACAGAATAACATTATAATATGTGATTCTGTCATTGAACTACTTTTGGGAAAGCAATGAGGAGTGATTTTCTACCAAAATGGCGGCGGGGTCGAAGAGTGAGCTGTGTGTGTGGCCTCTGCCTACCCCTCATATGGGAAAAAGGCGTGACATGAAATCTGCATGTTGATATTAATGATGTTTTCTTTCACCGCTGAGCATGTGGTATATCACCACTTAAAACTGCAGAACAGTTATATATCTGGGATACCTTAAGTGACTCTTTTACTATGAAATTTAAGACGAGCGCCCGGTCTCTGCCTGAAACTATTTGACAATATTAATTTGATAATTGTTGTTTTCAGCAATCCGTTGTGTAATTGCAAGGATATTGAATTTGTTAACCTTTGGGCGTGGAAAGACGCGAGATGTGAGAGCAATGTGTGACAACTTGATCCATTCTATGATCAAACGATTTTATTTCATTACTAATTTCTAACAAAGCAATATGTTGTTTCTGAAAATGATACTGTGCGATAAATACAGCGTGTGAGTTTCTATTGTTAAAGAAATATAATGTTTACGAAATGAAAATCCTATTCAAAAAGTAATAAATGTTAGTTTTTCATTTTGTTCTGCTGTATGTAATTTGAAAAGGACCATTGTTTAATTATATCTTTAGACTATTAAAACTAAGTTTACGCTTTCGTAATACTATCTTATTGTTTTATTTTTGAAAGTATCAAGCCGAGCAAATCGTCCACCTGGTGGTAAGTGAAGTCACCCAGATCAATCAATTTCAAAGTTCTTTGTAGCACCGCACCGCCCTCGTCACCTCGAGACATAATTTCATATGTCTCATATGTCCTGTAATCATATTAGCATACAGTGCCCTTAAAAAAGAAACACAGAAATGTTTGCACACTATAACTTGACGGCAGAATAACTGGCACTGCAGATTCCTGCGTAAGAGTCCTTCAACCAGGAATTGCAACGTGATGTAGTTACGTAAGAAAATCTGCTAACCCTTTTTATTTGGGTGTAGTAAGAGTCGACTTAGGGAAATTATTGTACAATGTCATGGCCTCATACAGAAGGCAAAATATAACAACAAACAATGCCTGATCGAAATGCGCAGACTGCTGGTGGGCATCAGCCTCTAAAATTTAAGGGTTCTGGTAGAGCGATTTCCAAACCTCGTGACAAGTGTGGTGATAATGTCTAATTCTTCCTTCTTAGGAGAGGCCAAGCAGTTATGCTTTCAGCAGTGGATTGACGATGACTCTTCTTACTTTATGATCTTCATTTGTTTCTTATTCCTTTAATCATCAAAGTATACTAATTCAATGTTGCAAATAAACAAAAAAAAATTTTTTTTCCCTTAACAAAACTGGTTTCAGAGGGAATATTCGGCAATGTGCGGTTTTGCGGGAATCACATGTTTTCGACATATGAGTACTTTTAGTAAAGTAAAGTTTCAGCCTATATATTCCCCACTGCTGAGCACAGGCCTCCTCTCATTTCTGAGAGGGTTTTGGAGCTAGGAAGAATCCGCCACGCTGCTCCAATGCGGGTTGGCGGACTACACATGGCTTCGAAATAGTTTTTGTTTCTCAGGCACGCAGGTTTCCTCACGATGTTTTCCTTCACCGCCGAGCACGTGGTAAATCAGCACTTAAAATTGCAATTAACAATTTTAGTGGTGCCGGCACCGGGAATCGAACCCAGATCACTCGCGTACTATGAAATTTAAAGCGAGCGCCTAGCCCCTGAGCTACCACGGCTCCTACTTTTATTTTCCCCGAAATCCGTATTTTTCTCATAGCAAGTAATAAAACTTGCGGGAGAATCATTTTAGCGGTGCCGAGTAAGTAGTAATTTAGGTAACCGGTGAAGGTTTAGTGGTGGTACCTGACCTGTATGCCGAGGGTCCTGGGTTACACGGAGAAAAACACATATTGTCATTTGCTGGTGGCCTAAGATAATTTACCACTCCATCTCGTCCCGTGGGTGGCGTAAAAGTAAAGAGGGATAATTTTGAAATTTGTTTAAAATATCAAAATGAAATAATGCCTGGCCTACTGGACCACGGTTTTTAAATACTGTACGATCGGAAACTACCAATAGTACAGTAGTACAGTCGACATTTACGAGTTCGAGTTCTACAGTGGCACCAGTGCTGCAAAACAGCTCGAAGGATTTACACTGTGTATAGCGCTGGTGTCGCAAAAGAAAACACGATACGTTTTTAGTTCCAACGTTTTCGTTCTGGAAATTTCGACTTTCAGAACAAGCCCCGTGGACGGCCGGAAACCAAAGTGGATAATGAAGAATTAAAGGCTATTGTGGAAGCGGAGCCATCGCAAACCACTTCAGAGTTGGTTGCAGGCTTTGCTATGAGTGATAAGACTGTTTTAATCCACTTGAATCAAACGGGCAAAGTAAAAAAGCTTGAACGTTGGGTACCTCATAAATTGCGTGAAGCAAACCAGCAAACACGCGTCGTTTGCTGCGTTACATTGCTCAACCGGCACAATAATAAAGGGATTTTAAATCGGGTCATTACCTGTGATGAAAAGTGGATCCTGTACGATAATCCGAAGCGCTCGTCCCAATGGCTGAACCGTGGAGAACCAGCCAAATCCTGACCCAAGCGAAAATTTACTCAGAAAATGTTACTTGTGAGTGTTTGGTGGTCTAGTGCCGGTGTCGTCCACTACAGCTTTCTTAAATCTGGTCAAACGATTACGGCAGATATCTATTATCGGCAACTGCAAACCATGATGGAAGAACTAGCTGCTAAACAACTGAGGCTAGCCAATTGCTCTAGGCCACTGCTGATTCAGAACAACGCTAGACATAGACGGAACTAAACTAGAGGAGCTGCAATTGGAATGTCCGCGACATCCACCGTACTTCCCGGACCTTGTTCAGAAAGGTTACCATTTTGTCCGCAATTTGGATGACTTCTTACAAGGAAAACAGTTCATCACCGATGTGGCAGTCCAAACCTCCTTCAGAGAATTTATTGATTTTCGCCCCCATGGTTTTTTTAGTAAAGGGATCAATGAACTACCTATGAGATGGCAAAAGTGCATAGATAACGTACTTTGATTAATTAAATATTTTTTACAAAAGAAACGATTTTATATTCCTCCCATATATAACGCCAATTTCATATGTAAGTACCTAATATTATATTTTCTTCTTATTATATTTTTATACAAAGTACAATAGTTAAACAGTATCACCAAAAGGTTGTGCAACTGATGTAATTTTCTGAATTGTTTGCATGCGGATCTTAGCAAAGTAATTTACCTTCCTTCATTATAATGGATTTCCGCAAAGTAACGCCTAATTCTATTAACTATATTTCTGAATTGTGTTCTCCGTTGTTGGTGTGTACTTTGAATGACGTTGAGGTTTTAGCTTAAAATATTGACAAGCGTTGAATTTTAGGATTTTCGTAGTCGATGAACGGTCGAATTCTCATTTGATTGATTGAAATGTAAACTTAGTGCAATTTTCGTCGTATTATATTGGTCAGTCTAATTAATAATAGGCTAATTAGTTACTTTGCTATAAATGTTTTTATTCGTTATAAGTATGTTTAAATTTTATTTGATTGATACATTAAATGTTTCTTGAATGTCACGGTCGTGGAAGATCTTTTCTGCCGTCAAACTACAACTATAGTTAATTAGCATTATCAATAGATGGCGTTGTGCAAATGACATGTGAATTACTCTTAACTCAGCAATTATCCACCGTTGTACATACATACACATAGAGTCACGCTTTTTTCCCATAAAAGGGGTAGACAGAGGCCACACATTTAGCACATTTTTCAAACGAAAAACGTGACTAACGGGTTGCGAACCGCGTCGCCGTGGTATGAATTAGAAACACGATTTCTTCAAATATTTTCACCTGACCCGCAAGCATAGCTGCCCTGTAAAATCCAAAATGGCTATCAACAAAAACACCATCGAAATTACGTATAAAATATTTGTCGAGATGAATTTAGATGGCAAAGTTATGGAGCTATTTATGTATATAAGTTTCGGTGAAATCTAATACGGCTGGGTCCGCGACCGCAGCTATCCGAATCCGATGAAGCTGAATAACAAATTCATCACCGAAATTATATCAAATATCTCGGTGCGTGCTACATGATATATCGTATCTTAAAACTCTGTTTGTTGACCGAATGGTCTGGATGAATTGTGGATTGAACTCATAGCAATTGTCACAAGCATTGAGTAAATTTGTTTATTTATTTGTAGGCTTATTAATTAATTTAATAATTGGTGGCGGCTCGTTAAGAGAATACTACCACTCCATCTCATCCAATGGATCTCGTAAAAGGCGAGTAAGGAATTAAACTGCACTGTGCACCCAACCGCGCATGGTGGTGGGCTCACCACCTACGAAAGATCACACCAAGTGCATTATATTGTTTTGGTGAATCGTGGATTGTGGCAGTCATCTGTTTTTGCAGTGAGTGCCCAGTCTCTGACTACCCCTTATGGGATACAGTCGTGTTCTTATGTATGTATGTAATTATTATTATAGGTTAGTTAGTTTAGGCTTACAACTTTTTCATTAGACGTTGTAAATCTATACAAATAAATAAGATTGGAGTGTCTGTCTGTAATTTCGCCATAAAGTTTTTTTTACCATTATATAATACATATAAGATTAAGAAAAATAGTAATTTTCAGGATACCAAAATAAACTCGTGTTTTTAAATTTTTTGTCTCTGTCTGTTTGTTTGTCTGAACTTATCATCGATACCTTTGAATCGATTTCGACGAGAGTGGGATTTTTGACAATGCAACGATGAAAAAAGATGTTGACGTGATTCGCTTTCCGTCCTCTCTCCTATAAAAAAAAAACTAAATTTGAGAACGGCGAGGTCTATCCGAATTGTCTTTCTTTCTCTAAAAAAAAAAAACATTTTTCATTGCATATTCTTTTATCCATCACAACCAATTCTTTTATGAATCATTTTCACCAATCATTTTAATAGACTGATTTTCCAGAACCGAAAATAATTAAAACCATTCCAGTTTATATTATTTTTATTTTATACAGTCTGGAGACATTGCGTTCCGAGAATTAGACCATTATCTCATCCACTTGTTACATATTTCTGTACATATTTCTGTATTATTATTACAAATGTTTAGTGATTTTTATACTTTCCCACTTGTATGTAATTTGCTTTTTATGTCACTGCTTTTATGTTTTATTCTATTTACGTTCTAGATAATTGTTTTTTATAGTTTTGAAGTGAAGATAAAATCTTATAATAATTTTAGACAAGTTTCCCTAATCGATTGCGTTGAAATTTTCAACACATGTAACTCCGATGAAAATGCAATAATATGGTACCATGGAGGCGGTCTCATGATGAAGCCGGGAGGTGGCAATAGGAACCCCTGAGCTTATCAACATAACTCTTTCGCATTGGGGCTCGTTGGATTTTTTACTTTTTTAAGTACTATAGACTTAGATGATTTTCAGGGTATCATGATGGAGCCGGAAGGTGGTCATAGGAACTCCAGAAGTTTCCAACATAACTCTTTCGTGTTTTGCCTCGTTGGATTTATCTTGACAAGTACTGTAGATCTGAATGATGCCAGGGTCTCATGATGGAGCTGAGAAGTAGTTATGAAAATACCACAAGTTCATGACTGCAAACTATCTGGCCTGACTTTCGGCGAGCAAAAATTATCGATTCTGATATACCATCAGAAGAGGTAGATTCCGATAACGACAGAGTTACTACTATTTAACCTAATGTTGTTGAGCGTCTACTGTGCATAAGATGCAGAGCAGCACTGCCGATCGTGCCATGGTTTATGATCGATTGGTGCTCCTTAGCTCCTTAAGAGCACCTTATTGAAGAGCTATATAGCTCAAAACGTACAGTCAAAAAGCCATGTTGTAATGATGCGTCTTCAGAAATAACATGATTAAGATATAACCAACTAAAAAGCACATAATAAGAAAAATAAGAAATGTTTAGGTTATTATTAATGTTGTGCAATGCCAAATGTTGACCACATGCCTATATAATTCCATATTAGTAGACCGTTTTGGCGGATGTATTGCCAAAGAAAAGGGTAGCTACCCGCCAGATCGGGTGGTCTGATACGGGGAGGACGTCTCCTCCGACTAGTAATATTTAGACGTTGTGTATATAGTTCGAATCTCAGAAAACTTTCATAGTGCGATTATGGAATGTATGAAATATTTCTCGAGCTTACCCATGTGGTGACATAGATGTCGCTACAACCATAATGAAAATAAACGTACTTACTATCTTTATCACTGAAAATGATTAATTTATATATTTTTTGTTGAATTTTTTTTTTCAAAAAGCTGACGACTGAAATGTAATAAAAGTAGGGAATGTCATTGAACAGTGATTGGTGATAAAAATGACTTGAACCAAAATATGGATTTTGCTTCCAATTAGCGCGATAAGCTTTTTGATAATTATCAGCGATAAAATAGTAAGTACCGTTTATTTTTATTACGATCTACTAATGTGAAATAAAATAGGTATGTAGGTAAGGTTTGTCTACTTCAGTAAATATATACTTAGCATTTGACATTGCATTACCTTAATGACAACCTAAACTTATTGTATTCGTTTCAGTACAAAGCTTGTTTTTAAAAAAGGTTGCTGTAGTTATATTATATGCTACATACATACATACATACAGTCACGCCTCTTTCCTATAGGGGTAGGCAGAGATCTTACCACTTGCTACGATCCTGACACACATCTTTAGCTTCTTCTACTTTCATTAGCGTTTTCACACACGCTCGTCGGTTGCGGGTACTTTTAACGTGACCTTTCCTTGTCATTATTTTATGCTAACTATATATTAATCTTCAAATTAGGTAGTCTTATCGCTAAAGAGATCTCTTATAGCTACGATAATGAGCTTATTTAACGAACTATGAGAAATAAAGATGTTACGTTTAATTCTGCTAATTATGTACGAAAACAATTCTTCAGTTTTACGATACTCATGGCAACTATCTGAAAAAAGTTCCAATAGTGAATGTTACGCTAAGGAGTGGGTTCTTCGATGTGAATGACAATATAAATTGCGTGACGCAAGGTAACTTTAGACAAGGAGCGGCTAAGACCGACTACTTTGTGGATCCGGAAGTTAGTTTTATATTTAATTTTTCCATATATTTTTGGAAAACGGCAATTTCTTAATATGGAGAAGAAGCTTGTAATCAATAATGGATTGTTTACAGCCAGCTAATGATAAAATTTGTTAGGTGTATAAATATTATGATGTTATATCCTTACGAACGATTTTAAACACATCTTCAGCTTACTATTCATTATCTTCTACTGGTGGTAGTATTTTTATGCAGGAATCCATCTGGGTATTCCTCGTAGGAATTCGTCTAAACATTGCTGTTGTTCGGTCTGAAGAGCACTGACAGCTAGTTTAGTTACTGCGCATATTTATTTATTTACACTTTATTGTACTAACTTTACAAACGGCGGACAGGGGCGAAAAACTTAAAAAAAATAAAAAAAGTTACATATATACACATATACTTAGATATATGAATAAACACACACTCAATATTTATATATATATATATATATATATAAATATATTTATATATAAGTATATAAATAAAAACAATATACAACTAAACATAAATATACAAAGTAATATAAGGATACGAGTATAATATAAGTAATAAAAAAACAAGTTAAGTGTCCGATGAACTCGAATAGTACAATTTCAGCTTATTTTTAAAAGACCACTTGTTCGGAGATTTCCTTATGTTTAAAGGAAGCGCATATATAATAATACTATATTTATAATATACATATATAATAATACTCTGGGGCAAATGGATCATTAGGGATTGTGAAGAGAGTGCAGAGAATTCTAAATTCTCTCCGTTGCGGAATGCTCAACCATTTCAGTTGAGAACGATAATGAGATATACGGTCATACTTAGATAGGCCGAAAACGAGATGGATACAATTGTTGAGTATTCGATCCAATTTGTTGAGAATTACAAGATTTGCATCTAAGTAGCACACATCTGCATAATCAAAAAGGGGAAATATAAGGGACTGAATAAGCAGTTTTTCGTATAAGGTGGTAGAAAGTTTTTAAATCAATATTCAATTGCCTAAGAGTACCGTAGGCTTTCCGACTAATTTCCTCTACCTGAACGCGCCAGGCAAGGGAACAATCTAATGTTAGTCCCAAGTCCTAAACATGAGCGCTATACGAAATCATCTGTTCATTATAAATCAGAGGACCAATCGCGAATTTTAATTAGGTCCAAGTAAAGTAAGGCTACGGCGTCATATGAAACTAAAGAACTCATGTCATTGGGTTACGGGTGCAGTCTGGTGCCATACATATAGAAATATTCAGGGCGACACAGCATTTGTTAGGATTAGTTTAAAAAAAATACTTATCAACTTGAAAATGTCATCTGTACGGAATATAATATAGATATCAGATTAGTGTCCGAAACAGTACAACAATGCAGAAAATAACTACAATTAGACCCGAATATTTTTTATGGTTTTTCAAATTAAAAACTATGACTTACCAACTTAAAACATTTAACATATACGACCATTCAGTCATGCTGTCGTTAAACACATAAAAGCTTGAATGTAATGATAATGTAAAGCAATTGCTGGTACTGCTGTGTTGTCAAGATCATATTTAATGGTCATAAATGTTTTAGGTTGACTTTTCAACAAATGTTAGGTCAGTTGATAATACAATGAATGTAGTTTTTTAAAGTTTTTTTTTTTTAATTTCAGATTGTAGAGAGCGGCCTAAGACCTCATCAAAGAGCTTCCGACCTTTTTACTAACGATTTTGGTTCCCAGACATAGTTAAATACATTAAATACAGAGAGTTTTGTTTCAAACAATCTTTTAAATGCAATTCTGCAATTTTGTTTCTACTTATTACGTATTTTTATTTTACTAAGTTTTATTTTATTGTGTATGTACAAAATGTATTTATGAATATCAAGCGTAAACGTCCGTACGTCCCTCGCTGCTCGGGCTCACTGAAAACCAGCGCTGTAGTCTCGACTGCGGCATTAAGCTGAGTGAGACCCGTTTGCTCAATGCGCCACGACACACGTGACAATATTTTTGTACACGAGTTTTGTTAAATGTTCAGTTTTGTGATGATGTTTAATGTTTCTTTCTGTTTGTCTGTAAATACATTGTTTACTTGTATGTCTAGTGCCTAATTTTTTATGTATTTGTGTCTGTGGCGTATTTCCGCAATAAATGTTTTCTTTCTTTCTTTCTTTCTTTCTAAAACTTTTGACGATTACTTCATGCCATGGATCCGGAGGTATAAATGGCAACCATGTCTTAATTATTTCAAATTCTTCTAACCAAATAGTTCATTTTTTTCATCATCATCATTTCAGCCTATCACCAGTCCACTGTTGAACATAGGCCTCCCCAATTAATTGCCGCAAAATTTTTTAGCTCCCATTTTGGGGGGATTCAGCCATAGTTGCCACGTTTGGCAGGCGGGTTGGCAACCGCAGTTTATTTATTCAGATTGTCCAGGAAGATGCTGCTGCCCTTATCATTTCAATTTTCCCTTTGTCGACTTTTACGACACCCACGGGATGGGATGGGGTGGTAGATTCTTTTAAGCTGCTACCACACGTCTTTTTGTTTCTTTAACTGTAAATTGGTTTAACTTATTCAAATTGGAAATGAAAATACTGACTCTATACAAACATTTTTTCTTCTTGATAATTTCAAACAGTATTAAATGATAGGTTGATTGCTTAACAATGCAAACAAAATGGAAAGAATACACTGAGTTTCTTTAATAATGACACTGTGTTGCTAAGGATGATTTAATACAGATTATTGTAATCGCTTGTGATTACTTGCAGGGAGTCGAGTTGCTCAAACAGGTGATGACAATTTGGAAGATGTAGATCTTATCGCTGGAATTTGGCTTGAGAGACTGATCGAAGGTGGTCATGTTCCACCGACATTGTATTGTGTTGTTGTTGAACAATTGCTCAGAACTATTGCTTCAGATCGGCATTGGTACGAGAGACCTAACCGTCCCAATGCCTTTAGCTGTGGTGTTTTTTTGTTTGACTGACTATTTAACGGTTTATCTATTCAAAGAGACATATAATTTGTTTGCTTAAATCGTAAAAATTTTCAATATGGACAATACAAGATCCTTTTTTATATTCAGTATTCATGCTGTACTCACTTTAAGCTATGATGAATTTATAGCGAACTATTTCTTTAAGCAGTTACTTAAAATACTGTTATACGTACATATCTTTAAAAAGTATGTAAAGTAACTTGTCAGTGAGGTAATAATCCGTAGCAAACCGTAGAAAGACCACTTTTCGTCCGCACGGGAAACCAGACGTGACGAACCACGAAAAACACAAATTATTAGTTATAGTTTTTGGACATGTTAAGTCTGTCGTGTTAGTAAACGTAAAAAACGTAAGACGTAAAAAAAATCGTAACTACGTTTGCATTTTGAAGTAGGATAATACGAGTACATTATGCGCAGTTTAATCCATAAAGATTACAGACTCATGATCATATACTGCCTTAATTTATTGTAAATTGATTATTATTAATGGTGTTGTAACAGGGTTTATTATTAATTTGACAATTTTTATTTTCAGCAATCCATTGTGTAATTGTAAGGATATTGAAATTGTTAACCTTTGGGTGTGGAAAGACAAGAGATTTGGCAACCCTGTGTCACAATTTTGTCCATTTTATCCAGATCCAGTCAAAACGAGTTTTTAAAACAACAATCTTAATTAATGCAATGCAGATAATTTAATTATTTAATTGTTAAAATTAATAAAATTTATGTGTCTTAATTCAAAGTAAAGAACAATAAACGTTGAATGTTTTAAATTTTGTTTTGTTGTCTTTGATTTGAAATTCATTTTTTTCACATAACTAAATAAAAAAAAAATTGCTTTTCAAATTAAAGACACATTAAATAATAAAAAAATACAATTAGAGATAAGCAACATTTTCTACTTTAAAAGTATATATTTCTTTTATTTTAGGTTTTTTTTATCAAAGGTAATAAATAAACTTATTACCATTTAAAAATATTTTTGTCTATTTTGTTACTTACATATCTGCCTTCTTCTTATACTTTTGTAATTATTGCAAAAAGTTTAGCATTAGTGATTAGTCACTGTAGTTTAGACTCCACAAGCAATCTACGCCATTGACGGTTTTTGTATTGTAACTGGTTTTTACGTATTATTAAATTAAATATTTTATAAAAATTACTTAAAAATAATTAACATGTCATCATTTCATCATTTCATCGTCATCGTCATCATCATCACTTCGGCCTATCACCAGTCCACAGTTAAACATAGGTCTCACATGGGTGATTGCCATAAAATTTTGTAACATTAATTTTGGGGGGACTTTGCCATTGTTGTGGCATAAACAATCTACGCCATTGACGGTTTTTGTATTGTAACTGGTTTTAACGTATTATTAAATTAAATATTTTAAAAAATTACTTAAAAATAATTAACATGTATATAAATCATCATTTCATCGTCATCGTCATCGTCATCATCATCATTTCGGCCTATCACCAGTCCACAGTTAAACATAGGCCTCATATGGGTGATTGCCATAAAATTTTGTAACACTCATTTTGGGGGGACTTTGACATAGTTGTGGCAACCTTGGCGGGCTGGTTGGCTAACGTAGTTTATTTATTCAGATGTTCCGAGAAGATACGCTGCCCATCTCCAGATTTGTTTTTCCTCTCTCGACTTTTACGACACCTACGGGATGAGATGGGGGAGCTTTAGATCCTATTAATAGATCCTAGTAATAAAATTAAATCAAAATCCGAGCAAACCACTACAAGACTTCAAGACACAGTAAGTTTATTCTGCGTAGATGGGACCAAAAATAATAATTAAAAGATGAAGTTTCCCCGGATTAACTATGACATCAGGACGAATGTCACCTCAGTCCTCCTGTGACCATAGGTGCTGTAAAGCGTTCAAAACTTCGGGTTATAAATAGTTACAAATTAAACGCGATAAAGTCCACAAAATTAGTTTCATTAAATATCTATGTGCTTTTATTATGGGACACTAAGTCATAACTTTGACTGACAATGATTTTGCCTCCGTATGGTAATGCTTTGCGTGGAGAAAGTTACGTTTAAACGGCTCTAAATTATATTTAAACTACGAGTAATATTAGAAAGAGCAAATTTTAGATTTTTTGTATGTTTGGTTGTAATGATTTAACTCAAAAACTACTGAACCGATTTTAAAAATTATTTCACCTATATACAACTACATTATCACCAAAAAACATGAGTTGCATTAAATTTAAAAAAAAACGAGATTCCTACGAAAATTGCTACGATGTAACTCAAGGTATCAAAAATGTACTGATTAAAGTCATTATTTGGCGTGCGCTGCAAAAACTATTAATGCTAACGAAAATAATGTACTACATTTTCATAGTACTCATCATTACTCACAAAAAAGTCCGCGAGGCTATATGTCTAATAAAAAGCGGTTATTGTGACTTAACTAAGTCACAATAACCGCTTTTTGTTCAAATTAGTCAATCAAAACACGTCTAGAATCGAAAGATTATGACATTCGTATCATGATATTAATCGTTAGGATAATAGTTTTATAGTCAAGGTTGAGTATGTACATGTAAAGTCCTCTTTAAATTTTTCGAATCGGACCTATCGTTTAGAAGTTACGATAAATGTAAAAAATGCTAAAAGTGAGAAAAATGCCGCGTTGTGAGCGAACTAAGATCTATTAATTACTTACCTACTCATATTATTTGTTGTGAACTATAAACAATTGAATGGTGGTTTGCAATTTTAATTATATTTTTTCTTTTATTTAAAACTTTAAAACGCTCTTTAAAAAGTACAGCGACCGCGGAGTCTCTCGAACGCCGCTTCGCCGCCCGGCTTCATGCAGCTTGGGCATCATCGAAATGCGCCGCTCCCTTTGCGCAGCGGTCGAGAGCGGTCGTTTTATTTTGCTACCACGACAACAAACATTGGCTATATTTCATGGCTTATGTTCCCATAAATAAAACATTATTTTGGTAACTTAATCTTACCTGACCTGCTGCAGATTCGCCGATGAGCATAGTTGCTACAAAAAATGTTAGTGAAGGGATTGTTGTTGTTCTGTTTGTCCAAATAAAGTACTAATTTATCTTCCTAATATCTATCTACCCTTGCGAAGCCGGGGCGGATCGCTAGTATTTTATATAGTAACAGCCCAATGATGACTATCTTTGCAAAACAGGCCTGCACCGTAAATTTTTAACCATATAATCTAGTTATGATAAAATGTCTTCTACCTTTTTAATTAGATTTTTTATTAATTGTAAATCAAAAGAATGCAACTAAACTAGAGATACGCTCATGTGAATAAAATAAAGCTATTTGATTGCGACTTATTCTTTGCCCCTTGATTTTATTGGTGGGTCAACGATTCAATTCATGCATCGCACTATTTCAATTAATTTATTGTCACATCGTACTATTTGTGTGCTGTCCATACCAATGTTGGAAGTTTCATTATTTAAATTAATATTACTTTTTACTAAAGTAATATAATTATTTATGATTCTTATTATAAATAATTATATTACTTTAGTAAATATTAAAATTTTTTCATAAAGGTGAAAAGGATTTTTCGTAGGAATTACTTTTGTGATGAAACGAGTAAATTGTTCAGCTGATAGTTTGCCACATCTGAAAGTTCTGTGCAGCGTCCACAGTGGCCGTGACTATGAGACTACTTTTGTCTGATATGTGGAGTAATTTCATAACCTACAATTAAACTGAACTAAATAATTTAATGCTAAATTAGACTATTATTCCACATAGAGGCGACCTATGAAAATCTTCCAACAAATCTTATCCCATGGCTGTCGTAATAGTCGACTAAGGTTAATGCTTGAAAAATTGCATGGCTTTCGACTAGTGGCGATATAAAGTTTCAGCCTATAAATGTCTCACTGCTGAGCACAGGCCTCCTCTCATTTCTAGGTTTAGGAGCTAGGAAGAATCGGCCACGCTGCTCCAATGCGGGTTGGCGGACTTCACATGTCCCCGAAATATTTCTATTCCTCAACCATGCAGGTTTCCTCACGATGCTTTCCTTCACCGCTAAGAACGTGGTAAATCAGCAATTAAAATAGTAGAACAATTTTAGCGGTGCTGGCACCGGGGATCGAACCCAGGTTACTCGCGTACTATGAAATTAAAGGCGAGTACCAGGCCCCTGAGCTAAAGTGGCGACATAACCATCCAGAAAATGATTGACCAAAAATGTACGAACGGGCGACGGGCAGCAGCTAAGGCAAAAAGCGTCTGGTTTTGAGTGCTTATTCAACACCTGCTCAGCGGTGAAGGATAACATCGTAACAAAATATGTACAAAAATATTTCGAGTACATTTGAAGTTCGGTAACCAGCACTGGAGCGGCGTAGCAGGTTCTTTCCATCTCCAAAGCCTTCTCAGTATGAGACGACTCCTGTGCTCACCCTTATTCAAATGTTTACGTGGACTCTGTGCTGAAAATCCGTGCCTTCTATACTTGCCTGGTAAACTAGATTGTGAAATCAGTATTATACATACATACATAAGATCACGACTGTATCCCATTAGGGGTAGTCAGAGACTGGGCACTCACTGCAAAAACAGACGACTGCCACAATCCACGTTTCACCAAAACAATATAATGCACTTGGTGTGATAGGCGGTGAGCACATCGCTACCATGCGCTGTTGGGTGCACAGTGCAGTTTAATTCCTTACTCGCCTTTTACGAGATCCATTGGATGAGATGGAGTGGTAGTATTCTTTTAACGAGCCGCCACCACCACACGGTAGTAGTATCAGTATTATAGTTAGAACAAATGGATACTGCGCCGCATAGTCTCGTTTACTCATTTGCTGTTGGGACTAAGTGTGCATTCTTAAGTAATAAAAGGCTGATCACATATGGCGCAGCAGTAACCAGTGTCAGATGACGATTCCTAGAGCGAAAATCGCACCCGTGCAAAATGATTGTTTGTAAACACCAGGGGTGTTTACAAACAATCGCTGGTTTTTATTTATTTATTTATTTAACTTTTTATACAGTAAGTATAAAGGCGGACTTAATGCCTGAGGCATTCTCTACCAGTCAACCTCAAGGGTGGTGCAGAGATAGAAAGAGGTAGGTGCGGGTAAATAATATATAATACATAAGGGTAATATATACATACATATATAAATACTTATATACACACATATTTATAAACATATACACATACTTATACATATATAACATAAAACAGAATAGTAAATATATACATAAATACATATAAATAAATAATAAAAAGTGTCGATAAAATATTACTGAGATGATTCTGCCAACTTATTTTGAAGCAGTTCCCGAAGTTTAAATTTGAAGCAGCGACGATTATTAGCTGTTCTAATTTCGAGAGGGAGTGAGTTCCAGAGAAGGACGGATTGAATAGGAAAGGATGAATGGACGAGGGAAGAGCTATGAGAGGGACACTGAAGCAGTAAGTTATTTGATGAGCGAAGGTTTTTATCATGGGTAGAGCAGAGATACTGAAAGTGGGGAGTCAAGTAGGAGGGGGCAGTAGGAGACGTAAGGATAGAATAAAGGGTAGTGAGTGCACGCAGACTTCGGCGCTGACGAATGGGTAGCCACTTTAATCGAGAACGATAAGCAGACACATGGTCATACTTACGAAGATTGTAAATGAATCGAATGCAGTTATTCAGAAGACGATCATATTTATTGAGGAGATCTGCATTCAGATCGAAATAACACACATCACCATAGTCGATCAAGGGAAAAATTAAGGTTTGCACAAGCATCATTTTGGTTCCAGAAGGGAGAAAATTTTTTAGGCGATACAGAGCTCGTAAGGTACCTGTTACCTTCTGACTTACATGTGTCGCTTGGGTTTGCCAGCTCAGAGTATTGTCAATATATAAACCAAGATTTTTAACAGATGAACACAGTTCAAGAGCGGTCCCGTAAAAACGATTGGAGGGAGCGCTACAGAGTTCAATCTTTTAATCATCCGATTGCTACCTACTATTATGGCCTGACTCTTAGATGGGTGTCCGGACAGACCAGACAGACCAGTTCTTAATATACTCTAGTTCCCTGTTAATCATCTCAACAGCTGTTGACACACATTCGACACTCGCCTGTGTGTATAACTGCAAGTCATCAGCATACAGATGATACGCACACTGAAGGTTCTGGGTAATGAGATTTATAAATACTGAAAATAACATAGGAGATAGAATGCCGCCTTGAGGGACACCAGCATGTATGTCAAACCACCTAGATGAAAACTCATCTATGTTGTTTTCTTCTTGTGGTTTTCTTTTTTTATAGTGAAGAAACTTTCAAATCGTTCAACTAATTGAAATAAAACTAAGTTTACGGATTTTATCGCGTTTAATTTTTTACTATTTATAACCCGACATTTCGAGTGCTTTACAGCACCCATGCTCACGGGAGGACTGAGGTGACAGATGTCCTGATGTCATAGTTAACCTGGGGTGCCTTCAGCTTTTAATTATTATTTTTGGTCCGATGTACGCAGAAAGAGCTAACTGTGTCTTGAAGTCTTGCAGTGGTATGCTTGGCTTCAACTAATGGCAAATGCAACGGCTGCCGATTACAAATGTTGTGGCACTGTATGGCACCAGATCGCACTTGTCACTGTGAGACATCAGTTGCTAAGTCCTACTGTCCTATTTTTTTTGGGACTGACGGTCACTGTTAGCCCGAAGACTTTCCGAAAGCTTTCCGAAGTGCCCAAGGTGGCCGGGCTCGGCTCGGTCAGTTACTTCAATCGGGAGGGAAACCTATTTTAAGTTCGGATTTAAGTGGTCAGTGAACTCATGGAAGCATCGTCATGGAGCACAGTTAGGCTGCACTGTTAGACTGTATCATAATAGGAAATGTACTGCGCCTAAGAGTCTGATAAAAGTCAGGTCAACTTCTTTTTGGTAAGGATATGAATGTGCACCTGCGTCGGTGTTCTGTGAGATGGTCGAGCTGTCTTATGTTTGTGCAACACACTTATGGTGTCTGGAATGTGAATGGAAATAGAAAAAAAATTAATAGCGTAACTTATAAACAAATTCTCCCAAATACTGACTGAGTTGAACACACAGTCACAGTCACAGTCAGAAAATTCACAACTCTGAAAAAAGGTACACTGACCGCGGAATGAAACGTATAGCTCGTGTTTTCTGTTATGACCTAGAAGGCGTGTAACGCATGTTTACCGTTGTGAAGGTAAATAAGGGTAGCCGCAATTAAAATAAAAAAAAAAATTCGTTTCTCGTTTCGGTTCGCGTGTTTAATGATAGCGACTGAAGTTTTGTGAAGTGTGAAAATGTTTGTTTTTTGAATCATAATGCTATTTAGTACGCATCGAAGCGTACTTTCATAGTTTTAATGAGACTTGGTAATAATAATACGGAAGACGTCAAAAAGATTTACCAAACCAATGTCGACATAAATGATACAGGAAAGAATGTTAATTTGCTAAGCATGCAAAATGTAAAATGGTTTGTATTACTTAGTTTCGAAGAGCATCGCCCGCTCTCCCTCAACAGCGTGCACAAGCAAACTAATACCGCAACTGAGAGCCGCCACCAGATACCCTCCATCACTAGAACACTACCACTAGGCACAACAACACTACCACTAGGAAATACACAATAGTGTTGTAGTGGAGGAGGGTATTTGGTTGCATGCGGATCTTAGCAAATTAACTTTCTTTCCTTTATTATAATGGTTTTCCGCAAAGTCCTGATTCTATTAACTATGTCGACATAGATAATTCAATTGCATACCTAAATCGTGACAAACTCTTTCCGGCAGAAGACCTGATGCTGGCGATACATGGTCAGGTCATCGCCTCGCTCATTACTTTTATTTTATTAATCTCATACACACCTACTACAAATATCATACTGAAACTGTGTTAGAAAATACTAATACAAAATAACAAAATTTTGACAGAGCAATCCTAACCGATAGAACCTTGCATTGCAACAAACCAGATATAACACTTATAGATAAAAACAACAAGACAGGATATTTAATCTATATAGCTTTTTTATTTGATTAAGTGTCGAAGCGAGCAAAACGTTCACCTGATGTTAAGTGCAATGTTTGTTCATAACAAATGCTGTGTCACGCAGAACATTTCTGTTTAACACCACACTGCGCCCGTCACCCTGAGACATCAGTTCTTAAGTCTCATAATTTTTGTAGCCAAGGGGATTGTAAGTGCAGAGCATGAGTTATTTCCACACATCTTTGTCATCTATTTATTTATTGTCAGGTATTTTATAAGATCTTGAAGATTTTCTTACCGACCTTTTTATTTCCGGTCTAGAGTATTCCTGAATAGTTCTCGTAGCGACTTGTGAGCGTTCAAATTAATATTTAATTGTTTAACTGCGTCATGGAGGTCTTCAATACCAGATTGTACATATAGTTGTAGAACATCTGCATACAGATGGAACGAGTAATTAATATTAGAAGTAATAAAGTTTATAAAAATAATATAGGATAGAGTATCGGCATACTTGCGGAAAGCCAGCTCCGACGTCAGCCCAAGTTTAGACATTTTGCCTCAAGTTGACTGATTGGCGAAGGTAGTACGTGCACTATTCCGGGGCAGCGTCTGCGAAATGGATGGACAGGAGGACATCGTGGTCGACTGAAACATCCTCAAGCGCCAGCACTGTTTTTTCTCATCCATGCCTAGCCTACTATCATCAGTAACCTTGATTATAGCAGTAGTGGTGCTGTGGCCGGAGCGATACTCGGACTGTTAAGTACTCAGTAGGCTACGTTATTTAAACACATGGAGATTTGCTTATGCACACAGGCTTCCAGAACTTTGAATAGAAACGGGCAAAATAGATATTGGTCGAAAATTATTGGATACTCTAGGATTTGAAACTTTGGGAAGAGGTCCGACAAAAGCTGTCTTCCAAAGGATCGGATACTGATCAGAATTGAAAGAGAAATTTAAGACGTGAGTGATGGCAGTAAGGTGCTCTAATATAGACAACAATGATCGTGCTTATATTATCACATTCAACAGTCTTCAGTGAGACTTTTTAGTTGCGCAATATTGAGCTTTATGCGTTGGACGTCATCAGGTACATTCTTCATTGAATAAATCTGAGCCTGTCAATCAATGCCTGTCCCAAATGTTTTCGATGGGATTAATATTAGGACTACGCGCTGGTCATGGCAAAGTTTGAATACCGACTTCATTAAGCTATTGTGTGACAGATCTAGCAACTTTTATTAAGCAATGGCCTAAAATTTTCTCCAATAAATGGAGCAAACGGTACGACAGTCTTGGAGAACTTCTTCCACGTACCTTTTAGCGTTCACACTGCCTCTTTAGAAGACGAAAAGATCGTTATGGGCCTCACAAGGAGTGTTAAATCATTATTGAACCGCTCTCATCTGAAAACGTTACGTTCTTCCACTGCTCTATAGTCTAATCAGCGTACGAGAGTGCAAAAGCGATTTCTCAACACGTTGCTGGCGATAAAGCGGTCGTCTTGAAACAATTAAATTACTAAATGATAATTTGTATTAAATCAAGTGTATAAGCTGGCATTAAATCAAATGTATAAATAGCAATAATTCAGTTAAGGATTAGTCTTACCGTCTTCTTAGGCTCATCACTTCTAACACTGGCAACAATTTGTTTGCGACGATGAGTACCGTATTGGGTACTTGAGAATCGTTCTTGCACTTGCATAGTCTTCGTTCTATGATTAGTAATTTCAACACCTTTGGAAGCAACGTTGAAGCACGATGGAGAACTTTCTATTGGAAACTTAGCAATGAGTGGGATAAGCTCCTCCTCAGTGTAAATCTTTACCCGACCACTTGAAGGAAGCTTAAAGTAAATAATACCATCCAATGTCCACACATTATTTATTCAAAAATGTTTGCTGGGTTTCTTACGAATTGATTGCCTGACTCTGGTCAAGAATTCATATATAGAGACTGCAAAAATCTTTAGCTTACTTTTTGAATTCCAAATCTTGGACTTAAATTACAAATCCGATGTCCAAGTCATAAAACTGCATCTAGTAAGTTTACCTAACTTACACTTGACTTAGGCCCGTGCTAGTCAGTAAACCGGTCAAGAACCGAATATTCAGAACGATCAGACATAATAAAAATATTCTTTAATTTAGACACAAAGTTTCATATTTAAACAACTCAGCCTTTTCAATAACAATTTCAGCTTATCACTAGTCCACTGCTCAACATAGCCCTCCCCCATAGATAGCCACAAAAGCTTTTTTTTTTTATTGTACAAAGTGAAGAAACGAGCAAAACGTTCACGTGACACCACACTGCGTTTGGTGTCACGTGAGTTTACTCAAGCCTTTAATCGAGGGGCTGAACAGTACCATGTCGTCAGCGTAGCTCACATTGTTGATGTATCTATCGTCCAATCTGTAACCCATCCGGGTTTCGCTCAGCTCCACAATTAAATAATTTGTATAGGTTTTTAACAGATCAGGACAGGTGACTCTTTTGCCTGACACCACAAGAAAGATGATATCAGTCCGACATTACAGTTCCCCACCTGACGCTGTTAGTTTGATTACGGTACCAAAACGCAAGAAGATAAACAACCTCCGCAGGAACAACAATGCTTGTATTACGCAACTTTCCCCACAATATGAATCTCCAGAAAACAGTAGTATACAGTAATGTGATGCTCTTTGAAACTCTGTCTAACAATCTGATACAGGTCAAATATCTGTTGAAACCTGTTGATGAAAATCAAACTGTCCGATGGCATTATAGTAAGACTCGTCCCAGAACTTTTGCCACTATAGTGGCCATAAAAATCGGCATATAGTTTGCCTTGCTCGATACATTTTTCTTTTTTATATTTTTTTGCTAGCGATCGAATGAGTTTCTAAGTAAATAGCAATGCCTCAAACATACACTAACAAGCCGCGCCAACACCTCACAACATACAACAGATTTTCTGCACTATGCACCATTTTTCTTCACCACCATGACCCGGAGACTTACAAGTTTCATACTAGACAAAATTAACTCTATCTGTTTCGGTCTTACTGTAACACGGTGAGTCATTGAGCCCGGCCTTGGTCCCGGTCTGAAATTTACAATTATCATCTATACTATTTTTGTATGTTTAACGATCTTCAAGTAAAGTCTCAAGTAGGCTAATTGCTGAATAAAGTTCCGATATAATGTGAATACGATTTTCACAATGGCTGAGTAGCATTAACTCACAATGAAAGTGACCTGTAACTTACTTCTCGCTTCGTCTCTCAATTAGCTGGTTTAATTGTCGAGTAACGTAAAATAAAGCATAAAGTCACTTGGTATGGACATGTTTTTCGGAAATTATTGTTTAAAAATGGATTTATTTGATTTAAGTGACCATCGACTTGCTGAATATGCAGTTTGGAAAATTCCGAGAATTCGAATTTTTTCCGATCTTGATCATATTTAGCAGTATTTGTTTATCTAAAAATACAGTTAACTTCAATTTTTTTTTTCAATTTTTGAAATTTAATTTATTTCTTTATCAACAAAGTTAGTTACAATAATCATTTAAATAAACCAAGTGCATAATTTAATAAAACATAAAATAATGTCTAAAATTCAAAGGTAAGTGGTATTTATAATTACCTATGTATTAACTACTAAACTTATGAGAAGGTAACCTGTAAGAATTTCTCGGTATCTGTGAATGCTCACTGTCATGACATTCTTGTACCTAATGGCTACTTGTATTTAGAGGAATCAATCAGTTTCAACATTTGGCGACATGAAAAACAGTAAAGTTACGTCCTATAAATATCCCACTGTTGAGCACAGGCATCCTCTCATTTCTGAGAGGGTTTTGGAGCCGGGAAGAGTCCGCCACGCTGCTCCAATGCGGGTTGGCGGACTTCATATGTCTTCGAAATATTTATTATTCCTCAGACATGCAGGTTTCATCACGATGTTTTCCTTTGTTGATTTGTTGATGTTTCCGGAGAGCACGTGGTAAACCGACACTTAAAATCTCAATTAACAATTTTAGTTGTCCCGGCACCGGGAATCATCTGTCAGTCGCGTATTATGAAATTTAAAGCGAACGCCTAGCCCCGGAGCCACCACGGCACGACACATTGACGACTAATGAGCGAATGTTTTGAATGTATTTCGATTAAATTACGAATTATTACTGGTGGTAGGATTCCTGTGCAGGAATCCGTCTAGGTAGGTACCACCCCAGGGCCAGTTATTCCGTCGTGAAGCAGTAGTGTGCAAGCATTACTGTGTTTCGGTTTGAAGGGCACTGAGAGCTAGCGTAATCACTGGGCATATGAGACTTAAGAACTTATGTCTCATGGTGATGGGCGCAGTTTGGTGACACACAGAATTTTTCTGGGTGACACAGCATTTGTTATCGGCAGACGTTGCACTTACCATCAGGTTAACGATTTGCTCGTTTCGTCACTATTTCCAATAAAAAAAAAGAGATCAGTCATTTAACCACCGAGTACTTATTCGGAACTCTATTATACATTGAGATCTCAGAAAAGTTATTTATAACATTTACTTGCCAAGTAACGTTAACAAGGAAGTAACGTTATCAAGGAAGTAACTAACTACGATTTTACTTGAAGGTCGTGAAATATGCCTTTAGTCTAGTCCAGTAATTATGGGATATTGTTTTTAAGTTATTATGCGGTGTTTGGTTGTAAATCGAGCATTTGATGTTAAGTGAATTTACATATATTGTGGATCTATATAACATTTACGTTAGTTTCTGAAACGCGAAGTTTTTTCTTCATTATTCGGTCGCTCATTGTTATGTGTTTTAAAGATTCTCAATTTTATAATAATTAAAGTCTAAAGATTAGTATTCCATAGCATCATACTGGATATTTCAACACTTCTTTCACAGTTCAGGCTACACTCCCCTGAAATGGCCTTCCTGATGCTATCAGGAATGCACCTAAAAAAACGCCTTCAAAAGGCTTCTTAGAGAGCATTATTTGGAGGCAAACTGATGATCTAATTTTACCTCTTATTTTGTTTATATATGTATTATATTTATTATTTGTCTGTATATATATATATATATAAACTATGTTAATTTTGTGTATATTTATATTGATTATTTATCTTATTATATAATTATTATGTAATAGTATTTATATTTTCACACCAGACTCCACATTTTACATACTTGCACCTGCCATCATTTTTCCAGTCTCCCAGGGTTGACTGGCAGAGAATGCCTCTAGGCATTAAGTCCGCCCATTGTATTCCTTAGATTAAGGTGGTACAATAAAGATTAAATAAATAAATAAATAAAGTGCTGGTAGGTAATCGAGGATGAAGCGGCGAACTAAACAGTTTTCCGAGGAGTCGATGGATGCAGGTGGCTTAGGACTGTGTTTTGTGGCAATCTATAAGGGAGGCCTATGTTCAGCAGTGGATGTATGATTGAAATGATGTTGATGATTGTAAATAAATAAATATCAGTTTATTGCCACAAAAGTAAAAAACAACCTTTACATGAGATGATCCTAAAATTAATGTTAGGCGGCATTTGCTGACACGATTTTAATCCCATTCAGCGTTGGTTTTCAGGCACTCGCAGTCTCCCTTAGATGTGGTGGTACTTGAGGGAACCTCAATCACCTTCAATATTGGAGATTGCCAGATGTTATTACCCTATTATACGGTAGAGAATAGAAAAAACACTATAATGAAAATTATATAAAGGCTACAAAAAAATTACTAACATAAAGGTACGTTAACTAGAATTAATCATTTCGTAACTCTCGAGTGTGTTTGTGTAATGAAGAAGAAATCATTTAGGCTTAGCAATCAGAGGCGGCGACGGCAAAGGGTTACCACTCCATCTCATCTAATGGATCTCGTAAAAGGCGAGTAAGGAATTAAACTGCACGTGCACCCAACAGCGCATGGTGGCGATGGGCTCACCACCTATCACACCAAGTGCATTATATTGTTTTGGTGAAACGTGGATTGTGGCAGTCATCTGTTTTTGCAGTGAGTGCCCAGTCTCTGACTACCCCTTATGGGATACAGTCGTGATCTTATGTATGTATGTATGTGATTGTCCCCGTAAATATGACACTGCATCCTAGCCTACCTCCGATCTTATCGTGTGAGCGTTATATCGGGCGCTGGTAGGTTTTTAGAACGAGTGAGTAACACTGTGTTTGCATACACATATGGGATATCTCCTGCACAGTTGGTAGTTTCCGCCAGTGTTCGGAAGTTGATGCCGTGATCGAAAAGCAATGAAGAGGACGATTCGTAAGGTAAGAAAGAAAGGGTATAGAGTACCTTTGAATTTATTACCCTTTGACTTATGGTTAACTGAATTACACAAGCGTGCTTACGTGAATAATACGTGGTTCTGTACATCGAATATAATTGACATTAATGGGAAACGGAACTTCGACATATTTGCTTTCTAAATTTTAAATACTTTTGCAACTAAGGAACCGAGTTTCATTATTTTAATTGAAAATTAATTTATTAAATATACTGGCTTCAGCTAGGATTTAATACCAGGATCCACGACTCAGTGAGCAGCTATGCCTGTACTGAGCAGTGGCTTGTCAATACTTACTGCAACAAATACAATGAAATTAATGATTAATTAATAATGTAATTGCATCATACTGTTGAGTGATGGTAGTGTAAGAAAGTCCACCAACCTATATCTTTCCATGGTATCGTAAGCGTCGACTAAGGGAATAAATAAATCAGAGGAGATTACGCTTCACGAAATAGAGTCGGACAACCATCCGGTATTCTATTTAATCTGGTCCGGTCCACTGGTGAGGTATCAACTGTCAATAACTGACAACTGACAAATGAGGTTACAAACTCATACCAACACCACTGTGGACTGGTGTCCTCTTACAGCCAAACTCGAGACTACAAACTCCTAGCACTTAAATAATATTCCTGTACTACTAATTGTACTAATTGTACTACTATTGACTCACCAGAGATAGCCTGTCGGGCGACAAAAAGATCTGTCATCCTTATCTCGTCTCAAATCATTCGATTGAAGATCCCCAAGGAGGTTTCCGGCGAATAAGCAATGACGCTGGAATCTACCGGCGGACGTCGACTTCTGATGAATATACCGCTACTAGATCTATTCTATACCGCACGACAGCTATAGATATAAAAAATCTGATTACGCTGCTTTCTAAACCAAGTAATAAAGCGTTTTTCTGAGTTCTGTTCCGAAACCTGGGATACACAATGGAGCAATGGAGAAAACTTAAGCGACTCTCTCAGGCCGATAGGCACAGATTTTGTGCACTGGTACAGTCTATCTCACTGTTTTTCGATGTTGCAAAGGCGTTTGATATACTCGGGCATTGCGCTTGCTCTACAAGCTCCAAAGTGCCGGGCAGAACTTGTGAACATCATACGAGTTTCCTTCATTCAATCCAGGTGGAGAGAACGCGCTCTTCAAACTGCCCTCTCCAAGCGGAAGTCACTCGGGGCTCTTGTCACTCCCCATTATTCTTGTCACTATACACATAACGTAACATTCCAAAAGACCTGAATATCAATCTCGAGCTTTTCTTGGATGACGCGGACCTGCATTATAAAGGCATCACAAAAGCCGCATAACGATTTAACTCCAAGCCTTTGCTGACGGCGGCGAGTGGACATGGAAATAGACAGTAAAGGTAAACCTTGAACACAGTGTAGCAATGTACACTTTAAGGAACAGCCCAAATACTGAGTTCTCCCTATAGTATTTATTCAAAGAAACCTCGTCATTACTTGATAAAAGATTTATTTTTTCTGAATAAAACAATCACCGGTTTACTTATCTTCTTATTGCAAAAATAATAGATAAATTGTTTAGTTTTAAACACATTACTGATGATTAAACGTCATATTTTCGAAAGAAGCTTACTATCTTTATTACCTACTTTATTTTTTTTACAAAAATTTAAGGAAATAAATGTTGATTTTCCATTCTTTTCTAAATCAAGGCCATTGAACACACGTTAGATGTTTTGAAATTCCAAACAAAAACCAGTCATAAAATAAGCAAATACAAAACAATTGCCATCATGATTCCTTATATAATTTCAAGTTTGAGACGGCTGCAACATTTCAGTTTCGACTCTCAAACTGAAAACAACTTTCAAAAGAATCATTCGATTAATTTTGTTTTCAATATTTATTGTAATGTGAAGACGTATTTTAAATTTATCAATGACAATGTATTTGTTCTTATATTTTTTGTTAGTAACCGATACTTATGCTAAGCTTTATAATTATTATGACTCTTATACGGGGATGCCTATCAGCCTCGAAGAAATGAAGCGACACGACAAAAAGAATACTACATAGTGAGTTATTATGGTATTCTATCTTAACGTTTCCTTGTGTGTGTGTTGAACTGCGAAACAGTAAATAGTACACAAATATTCTGACAAAGGTTTTACATTGGCTTAAACTGATTTATTATTATTTTTTTATAGGAGAAGGCGACGAGACGAGCAAAACGTTCACCTGATGGTAAGTGCTACGTCTGCCCGTAACGAATGCTGTGTCACCCAGAATTTTTCTGTGTGGCACCACACTGCGTTCGTCACCCTGAGACATCAGTTCTTAAGTCTCACATGCCCAGTAACTTCATTAACTCTTAGTGCCCTTCAGACCGAAACACAGTAATGTCTGCATACTACTCCTTCACGGCAGACGTGGTTCGCCACCCGTCATGTCTCGTTTCTTGCAGTGGCGAAAAGTGGGCTAAGGGTGTGATCTCTGCCTACCCCTTATGTGGGAAAAACGCGTGATATATGTATCAAGAAAAGTAGAAAAATAGTGAGATCATATCATAAATAAAATAATTTAGAATTTCATTGTAATTAAGTCGCACGAATAATTTGAAAATGCGGTATTATGAGTTCTCAATGCACATGACAAAAAAGCTCAAAAATGACGTGCAAGCTACCATCAACAATGTTAATTTTAAGTATATTCGTTGTTAGATAGTAAATATCAATGCTGCTATGTCATAATATGCTATTTAGGTTTTTGTAGGACAAAGGGACGGGAAGAGCAAAACCGTAGTAAGTGCATCGTCTGCCCATAACAAATGCTGTGTCACCCACAACATTTCTGTGTGGTTCCACACTGCGCCCGGTACACTTGCTCTCAGTGTCGTTCAGACCGAAACTCGGTAAAGTCATTACAGCAGCTAATTTCTGAATCTATTTTCTGAACTCTTTGCTTAATGATATCATATTTTCAGTTGGTGCACGAATCAAATAGAGCCCTGTGATCCAAATGAAGGAAGACGAATTGATGGATCCTGTAACAATCTCCGATATCCCACACGTGGAGCGGCGCACACTCCTACGTACAGACTACTTTCTGCTCTGTATGATAAAAGTAAGTTTTATTTATTTATTTATTTATTACTATACCATACACTATCATTACAGTTAATCCAATGCAATAGCGTGGCAAACAACAACTAAACTATGCTTTAATAAGCTAATATTTGTAACTAATTATAAATAATGCTATCCTTGTGAATTAACTCAGAGTACAACAAAATAAATCTGTCTCACAATCAATTAGGTTTAGAGTACGGAGTGCACGCGTCCACGGCGCCTCATTCAACAACTTGGTCCGCCCGCGCGGTACCACGAACACCTGTGGTTGACGCCGCCGCCATACGTATTTTTCTGGTACGCTAAATCCTACCTGACCCAAAATGTCCGCATTATATACCTTCCCTCTTAAAATTTTAAATACGTATATTGCCATTTGGAGATCACTTCTTACGCTTACTTTATATACGACCATACCCATAACAAATAAAGTTGGATACTGTAATGGGTAAAATGGGTACACTCCATACTGTCTTAAGTATAAAAATCTTAAAAATTTATTTTGTACCCGTTAAAGAAACCTTTGGATTATATTAATTCGGCCACGTCCGTTGACATGCATGTAATCTATACCGTAATTTATTTACGTACCCTTATAATAAAACCGACTCATCGTTTCAGCCTATCACTAGGAGTGACTAGTACACGGCTGAACATAGGTATCCCTCATAGATTGCCATAAAAGATTGTAGCTCTCATTTTTGAGGATTTTGCCATAGTTGCCACGCTTTGCAGGCGGTTTCACAACCGCAGTTTATTTATTCAGATGTTCCAGGAAGATGCTGTTGCCCATTTTCTGATTTGAATTTTTCCTCGTCGTGTCGACTTTTACGGCAGCCACGGGATGAGATGGGTGATAGATTCTCTTAAGCCGCTACCACTCGGCTATAAAATCGACTAATTCTATTCAAAGTCACAGTCAAATTTATATGCAATTTAAACTTGTTGAAATCTCTTATGAATGTCAAAATCTACACCGCTTCGAAAAATAAGACCTTCTCGAGAAGAATCGCAAAGGAACTCTAGGGTCTTTTTTCAATGCCATATTACAATGGCAAGGAAGAAAATAGGATAGATAAAGATTTTTAAAGATTTTGTTACATTCTTACGATTTTTACGATAATAATGCGTACCGCGAGAAACTGAGACACTTTACTTCCGCCGATTTTTCTACACCGGTAAACCAATATCCCATCAAAAATATTAAAATGTAAAAAAATATATGCCAAACATGGCATCGCAACCATTACACCGTAAAAGTTGTGAGTGCCAAGTCTGTAATTTTGTTGACACTGAATCGCCAATTCGATAATTTTGTGATAAACTATGGAACATTGACAGGATTCCGTCTCAATAATCAAACCATTGATGACCATGACCCATCATAACCCAGCTAGATCTTACGTTCTCATCAAGATTAATGGAACAAGACGAGACAAACTA
Source organism: Luehdorfia chinensis (assembly GCA_019845155.1). Classification (NCBI taxonomy): domain Eukaryota; kingdom Metazoa; phylum Arthropoda; class Insecta; order Lepidoptera; family Papilionidae; genus Luehdorfia; species Luehdorfia chinensis. The sequence continues at coordinate 82,727 of JAHVAK010000092.1, forward strand.
GAGATAGCTGTGGTGAAACGTTGAGGAGTTCCCTCGACTGTCTTACGTCTCCATCATCAGATTAACTCCAGCTGTCCATTGTACCGTAGTATCATCAGAACTACATATGTGTGGCAAGTTTCAATAGAATCGGTTCATAGGGGAAAAATCATTCATTTCCCATTTTCTTACTCTTCTGGGTGGATTTTAATTAAATTTTAATGGGACCAACGTCGAGTTATAAAAAAGTATCATTATAATCGGACCACTCTGTAAAAAGTTATAAGTGGTCTAACATTTAAAAAAACAAGTTTACTTGAGAACCTCCTTTTTTGTCGGTAAATAATAAATTGCGTTCTGAAAAGGATGTTATAGCTGTGCCCGTGTTGTTCGTCTGTCCAAAAGCTGGAGGAACAGCCGTGGCCTCATAGAACGAGGATCTCTTCAAGAATGTGTAGTTATCTTTTGGGCAACATTTTGGTGAAACTTTGGTTTATTCAGCACCTTCAATTATCTTTTTTAAATAGATAATTGGGAAAAAAAATAACACGGCTAACAGAGGAAATAACCCAGAGCAAAAACGTTTCATTATTTGTAATTTAAAATTCAAAGTATTAAAAAAATCATACATAATTTAAAGCATCTTAATTAAATGCGTATATAGTTTAATAAATGTAAAGTACTATGCATTAATGCTACAAACTAATGAGCAAGGTCTGTACTTTAAATGAAATCTCTTGCGTCAATCTTCTAAATAACATTTACCTTAATGTACCCTTCACGTTCACACGTCATCCAATTACAAAAACTTTTAACATTACGCCTTCTACTCGAACTTCGAGAAGGTCGACACAGCCCTATCTCTAGAATTTTTACAACGAATGCAATTACCGGTGTAACTCCGAAGAAAGCAAAATATATATTTTTGGCGACTCTGAATAGAACTTCAAAAATAAGCGGATTAACAAAACTTTCAAAATTTTGTCCTAATTTGATATGATCAGTGTTGTGCACCTGTCGTTCGTATACACATTGTAACCTGAACTAGTGTGTACTAAACAGTGCAATATGTTATATTGTAATTATTGGATTACCTTTTTTAATAAATATGTAAATAAGTAAAATACATTTTCCCTTTCACTCACATGGATAATAATACGCGCAGCACAGCCAATGAGCCATGAGACTTTTCAAGCATTTTCCTTAGTCGGCTCTTTTTATTTATTTATTTTAGGCTACCAACAAGACAAGTACCAGAGCATTCAAAAATACAAAGGAATAAATTTGCTTGCTACTAAGTATAGTGCACCATATAATTGTTTTACCATTTCTGACAACAATTTCCAGTACTGGGGCTTAGTTCTTTATTCACGTATTAAAAAGGTACGCAATCTGTTGACTGAAAGTCAATGAAAGCATAGGTTAAAAATGCGTCTTGTTTTAATCTTTAGTCGTTATTTTTCTACTAATATAACAAATGTATAGAATTAATAGAATCAGGCGTTACTTTGCGGAAATCCATTATAGTAAAGGAGAGAAAGTTAATTTGCTAAGATCCGCATGCAAAATCAAAAATTGTGTGTATTACCTAGTTTTGA
>JAHVAK010000093.1:0-220000 GCA_019845155.1 Luehdorfia chinensis
TATCAAATGTATAATCAAACCACAAGAAAAGGTCTCTAGTGTAGTAGTAAAATGTCTGTAGTGTAGTAGTGGCCTAACATTAAAATCAGACAATTATAATCATTCGTCATCAATACATCTAACAAGAGGTCCTGTTACAGATCACTCCGGCAGGTACAACGCACCCGATGCTCTCCTCCTCGCTTGTCTCCTCGTTGATGTTGCAGTGGAATTTTTTGAGCAGAAGCGTGATGGACTTCTCCATGTAAGAAAGACTTCATCATTTTCTCAAGTAAAAATTATTACACAGGCGAAGCGGCGGCTTCAGATAGTACCATATAACTTTTATTTAAGTTTTCCCTCTAGTCTATTAATGACTTCTGAAAACGATTATCTTACGGGTCGGTGTCCCTCCACGTACTGGTCGTCACTCTCTGTGAGAGAAGATTACAAAAGACTGCATTGTATTCACGGCCATCCGCTCCCGCGTGCCTCTGCAGTCTGCGCCGCAGATAGCGTAGCGAGCTCTCCGACATCGCCCCTGGAAAATGCATTTTACTTTCTGATTTATTTCGAACCTATATTTGTATAGAAATGAGAGCGAGATATTGTTGACGACTGCCTGGTCTAGTGGTCAGAGTACCGGACTCCTAAGCCGCGGTCCTGTATTCGTAGCCGAACCAAAGTCAATATTTACGACAACAATCGAACACGAATGGTTATTTCCGAGTCGAGTGGTTGTCCCCGTGTCTCTGACACTGCACTCTAGCTTACCTCTGATCTTATCGCATGGGCATCACGTTGCGTGCGGGTAGGTAACGACGAGTGAAAGTCTCGAGGGCGAGGATATCGCCCGTTGTTCCCAGCGGTCATAGGGCAAGTGTGGGTTTCCCGTCGAATTAAAAATTAATGCAACACAAATTGTTGTTTTTAGTAGGCTACACGCGTAATTTGTGTTTATAATTTATAGAAAAAAGTATGACTGTGTGTATGTATGTAAAATATTGTTAATCAAGTATAAATGTATGTTGACCGACATCGAGTCTCAGCGTGAGATGAGAAGTAGTCAGTTCACGTTACCGTTAATGCTTACGCACCGCAGTTGCTTCAGCGAGACTAAAACTCCGGTTCAACTGAACAGTATATTCACGGCCGGCTTGGGCACACAAGGTATGGGGCCCTTTTGAAAACTAAAAAATACGAAAACTGAGAATGTATTTTTCTTTAGGGACTGTTTTATGAGTTGTATTTATGCGTTAACTAAGAATTCAATGTGTTTTTTTTTAATTAATATAGACTAATAATATTATAAAGAGGAAAGAGTTGATTTTTTGGATTTTTGTTTGGTTGTAATGAATAAGCTCAAAAACTGCTAAACCGATTTATCTTTATTTTGACAACAAACAGTCATTTACAAAAAAAATTATGAAACAATTGTTTAAAACTATAGACCTACAGTGCCAAATACAGTGTTAAAAGTAAAAACAAGGTTACATGGTATTTTACTAACTTTCACCTATAGACAACTACATACAGATAACTACATTATCAGCGACTAACATAAGCTGCATTTAATTTAAAAAAAATTGATTGTAATTGAAAATCGGTATGATGTAAGTCAACGTATCAAAAATCTATACATATTATAAATCTGTAATATTCACGTGTCTGTACATTTAAAGATTTTGGGAAACAAATGATTGAGGGAGATAGCAACTAAAAACATTTCTAAAATTTTTAGAAAAGTCTCTCTGTCTGTTTGTTTGTGAACGCATCACGTCTAAAGTACTAAACTTAATCAAAAGACACGCACACAATCACGCACACATATGCACTTAAAAGCAAAATATGTTCCCGAGACAGTTCGCGTGGGCTTCAAATTATTCTCATTCCTGAACAATGTAATATATTACGATGAAACAAATACTAGTTTGATCGCAGAGTTCCTGTTCGCAATCTGTGTGAATAACATGGAATTAACGTTATTAACTTTAATCGTTTCAGGCAAATTGACAAACCTTTTTTTTCTAATTAAAGTACTAAACGTAATCAAAAGACACAGTAAGAGAAAATCATAGAGGGTATCTTCTATTTAGTTTTTGATTTATTAAAATCGGTTCATTCTATAAAAAGATAAGAGTATTTGAAGTTTACGAATTTGTTCATAGTGGTGATGAATCAATGCACTTCATTTAAATCTAATATAAGAAATGGTAATAAAATGACGTCAAATTGTGTTGTATAAACAAAAACTTAATACCTAATACCTGAAACACAGTAAATGAAAATATAATTTTATTATATCTTCTCACAAAGAATATCCTTTATACTAAGTACAATATTTAATCAGTATCACTAGATGGCGTTAAATTACGATGTTAAGATTCTCCGCTGTTTAGATGTCTTAGATATTTTAGCTTTATTTAAATATGGACACACGTTCAATATTTCGATTCAGGGCAGGTACAACTGCCTTCTAAAGTTCTTTTTAATGCGTACTAACTGCTGCCATCTGATTTTTAAATATTGTACTAATTATACTAATTTAACATTACGCTTTAAAACATAACATTTTTATATACACATATAATAAAAATTCAAACTGCACGTGTCTGTACTTTTTAAAATTTTGTATGAAAATTATAAATAATTCTATAAAAAATGAGTATTTGAAGCTTACGAATTTGTATAATGTTGGCGATGAGTCAATTAAGTAATCTAAGAAATGGTAATAAAAGATGTGAAACAAAGTAAGTAAGAAAGAAAGTAAAATTTATAGTATTAAACTAACGCCTGAACCTGAAACACAGATAATTGTATAATATATAATATGATAAAAAAACAGAAATATTATAATATTTTCTTACAAAGAATATAACTTGTTAATACAATAGTTAATATTTATGTATATAAGTTTCGGTTAAACCAAACCTGGCTGGGCCCGCGAGCACAGCTATCCGAATCCGATAAAGCTGTATAAGCCACAACGGCTAACAGCAAAAACATCTCTGACATTATATCAAATATTTGTCGTTAGGTCTGTGGGTGCTGAATGCTACACGGTTTATATATATATACACATAATACATACAATAATGAAAGGAACAAAAAAAATCCATTCCAATTTAAAGCTCTAATATTCTATTTTGTAGGTCTTTTGGACAAACATTTTTACAAGCCATGTAAAAGTATTGCAAGTTTTTGGCCTTCTTTTTATTACTCCACGGACTGGGATTTTTTTTCTAGTTAAACCATTATATGGACCATGGCCTGCCTATTCAGCTTTAATTTACTGTTTTTAAATTGTGTCTACGACCATTTATCGCGGAGATATCCGATAATAAACAAAAAGCGACCCTTTTGCCTTCAACCATCAATATCTCAGCAATCAATGATCTTACAGGAAATCGAAGGGCAGTTTCGGAAACTGGAATAAATTTTCTATTGAATTCTATCAAAAATATTTGTAAATTTTTTTTTTTTCACCCACAATATCGATTTTTTTTAATTGTATAAAGTGACGAAACGAGCAAAAAGTTCACCTGCTGGTAAGTGCAACGTCGGCCCACAAAAAATGCTGTGTCACCCAGAATATTTCTGTGCGACACCACACTGCGCCCGTCACCATGAGACATCAGTTCTTAAGTCTCAAATGCCCAGTGATTACGCTAGTTCACAGTGCCCTTCAAACCGAAACACAGTAATGCTTGCACACTACTGCTTCACGGCAGAATAACTGGCCCTGGGGTGGTGCCTACCTAGACGGATTCCTGCATAGGAATCCTACCACCAGCAAAGTACCACTTGAAAACAGTTGAAAAAATTTTTCTTGTTTTGGTAAATCGACCGCATCTTTACAAAGGAGGCGGATAAAGCTTTTAGGGATTTTTACACCTTAATGTACCTCAAATAGCACTGTGGAACGACAAATCGATCCATTGAGCGGTTTTTTTTTCCCGATTGATCAAAGTTTATAAGAAAATTAAAATAACAAGATTTTTCTTTTCAAAAATCGTGTATATCTTATAAAAATGGAAAAAACAATTTTTCTTTAGCTTTTCACAATTTCATATCTGTCACTGTGGAAAGTGAAAAAAAATTATTTGCCAAAATTTTGATTTTGAATTTGGATATCAATCGTCGGCATTCGCGTTACTCAAAGCATGCCACGTGGAGGTTGCACGGTCGGATTTATGCTTCTTTCGTGCTTACGCACATTTGTGTTGTGTGTGTGTAGTTCTTAGTACATACATGCGAAGACCTCAGCCAGCCAAGGCTTATTATGATTGGACGAAACGTATGAGCGTTTTCAACGACGCTCTGTACTGTAAAGTGAAATGATGAAACTCACTTTTTTATAGAAGAGGGGTAAACGTGCAAGCGGCTCACCTGTTGGTATCACCTGTTGGTCACCGCCGCCCAGGAATATCCGCAATACCGGAGGAATTCCGGGTGCGTTGCCGGCCTTGAACTCCGGTCAGCCGGCTTCGGCCCTGCTGTGGTCACCGCTCCAGCGCCCGCACCTCATTGTGAACTGAAAGATACACAGAGCTCATGAAGTCGCTTTAATCCTTACAAATTTTCAATTCCAGTATATAATGACATTTTTTTTAATAAAACATTGAAAAAATTGCGTATTCTGTTATTTTAAAATTACTGTCTGTTTTATTTCTCTGTATTACTAAATATGGTTAAAAAAATTCTGTCGAACACGTTCATTGAGAGTAGAGGAGTTGGAGAAGGAGTAGGGGACGGGCGTAAAATTACACCCTTAAAACCCCCCAGCGCAGAGATGTATAGTTTTTACATACATACATAAGATCACGACTGTATCCCATAAGGGGTAGTCAGAGACTGGGCACTCACTGCAACAGATGACTGCCACAATCCACGTTTCACCAAAACAATATAATTCACTTGGTGTGATAGGTGGTGAGCCCATCGCCACCATGCGCTGTTGGGTGCACAGTGCATTTTAATTCCTTACTCGCCTTTTACGAGATACATTGGATGAGATGGAGTGGTAGTATTCTTTTAACGAGCCGCCACCACACGGCTTTAAGTAGATATTCTAGTTTTTAAGATATTACTTTATTTTGTAAAACCATAACCTTTTTGCCAAAATGTTACAAATTGTTAAAAACTGAACATCTCCGCGCTTGGCGATTTTAAGGGAAAAAAATTACCATCCGCCACTTACCACTCCGACACTCCTCTACTCTCAACGAAGGTGTCCAACAGTAAAACGCAACCTAATGTTTGTCCCGTGCGGAAATCGAACCCGCAACTCATAGCGCAGAAGCCAGTCTCCTAACCCCCGCGCTGGTCGCGTTAAACAACCCAAACTTAAATAGCTGTTTAACTTTGCAGTTATGGATGTTACTTGGATTATTGTCCCAATAACCGACTTTTGTTCAAATTAGTTTATCAAAATACGAGTAGAATCGAAAGATGATGACATTCGTATCATGATATTAATCTTTATCCTAAAATCTTTTTACAAAATAGTTTCATAGTCAAGGTTGATTATGTACATGTAAAGTCATCTTTAAATTATTCAAATCGGACCTATCATTTAGAAGTTACGACAGGTATAAAAAAGCTAAAAGTTAAAAAAATGCCGCAGAGTGAACGGCCTCACGCTCGACCGTGCTACGCGCGAATAGACTTAGATCTCTTAATTACTTACCTACTCATATTATTTTTGGAAACCAGAAACAATTGAATAGTGGTTTGCAATTTTAATTATAATTTTTTTTTCATTTAAAACTTTGAAAAGCTCTTTAAAAAATACAGCGGCCGCGGTGTCCCGAACGCGCCGCCGCCCGGCATCATGCAACTTGGGAATCATCGAAGAGCGCGGCTCCCTTTGCGCAGCGGTCGAGAGTGGTCGTTTTATTTTGCTAACACGACATCAAATATTGGCTATATTTCATGGGTTATGTTTCCATAAATAAAAAAGTCGTGTGGTGTCGTGGGACACCAGATAGGAACGAAGTTACTTATTATAAAAATATTAGTTTCAAGTTCTATTCGAGGCATAAAAAAATAATTATTGCGGTATACATTTTTATCATGATTTTTATATCGATAAAAATCAAAGAAACTACTTTACAAAATTATCTTAACATCTTTATTTTGTTTACAATGATTTATAAAAATATATAATAATAAAAATAAGGAAAAAATGCGAGTAGAAAATATAAGTGTCAACGCTATTTGACAGTTCAACTCGACGACTCTTACGACATTTAATACTAGAAAACGTAACCGACTACCGCCCCAATATAAATTAATGTATTCGTAAACTAGCTCCGATACCCGCCCGATTGCTTCGGCGTAAATAAAAATTTCGATTCAAATTTCATAGACATATAAAAACTATACTTTGTCCTATTCCTCGATATAATTTAACACTGTGCCAAATTACATTACATTCGTACAGCCGTTTGAGCATGATTGAGTGACAAGCAAACATTTAAACTTTCACATTTATAATATTAGTAAGCAATTTTAGACATGCCATATAAAAATCATTGAAATACTATAAACCATCTTGAACTTAGTGCCCACTTTTAAGCATACTGCGCGCACGGAGGAGTGTGAGATTTATCACAGTTAAAGTTTATATAGAGAAGGAATGCAGAAAGCTTTAATTATAAATGCTATGTGTTGTAAATACATTCAGTTCCACAAAAAAAGATAGTATGTTACGGTCGATTTTCGTCCATTAGGCGACCGCTATTAAATTATAAATGTCTCAAAATAACAGTGTGTGTGTGCTTTACACATTACCTACAGAATGTACTTATCAATAAACTATACTTAAATAAATTCATAAGCTCACTCACCGTTATCAAACTTTAGGTTATCTTTTGCGGATACCAAAATGCAGATCGTGAAATATGAAGGCAGAATGTCACAAGTAATGTAATAAGTCTAACCTTCCTACATCATTGCAACTAACAACAATGTTGCTACTTGCACATTTGAATTACCTGTTACCTGTAATTGAAGAACAACAGAGACAATAAATAGTTTTTTAAATTGAAATAATTTAATTGACACAACCAGTAAATTAATTTACATACTATATGTTTTAGTTATTTCTCTTTAATAACACATAGGTGGATTAAACACTAGTTGGTTTTATTTAATACGCACGGACTAGAAAAATGAGTTTTTTACACGCTTTATATATTAGCTTCACTTGTATGTTTGTTTGTATGTTTTGTATGTTTGTAACCGACTCCTTAGGGGTCGATTTTCTCTTACTTTGAACGATCAGATTTAATTCTCAAAGACCGATGACAATATTCGACTAAAAAATAAAAAATAAATAATAGTTTAAAAAAACTAAAAAAACTCGCTTTTATAGAAAATCCATATATTTATATCAAAAGTTCATAATAATATTAATTAAAGTATACTTTCGAATATCCTTCGTTTTAGAGACAACCAGACCAAAACCAAAGTCTACCAGCACACATACATTTCTTTAATTTAATCGTTCTTACTATCTTCTCACTCGAAGCGCTTTCAATCAAATGCGGTCTTATGTTACAGAAGAGGGTCTTGAAACCAACGCAGTCGGTACTTCTGCCGGCACCATTTTATTTTTGTGCTAATTGCACAGAAATAAAATGCATGACATTATTTCCCGTAAAGTAATGAAAAGGGATCTTCAAAAATATTTGTAATGCACAGTTTCTGTTAAAAATTTAATTGACACTCAGATCATCCGAAGCAATTTGTTATCCACTTCCTGAGAAGCCAAACAACTATTTATAGTCGTACTTAAACACACAAAGCTGGCAACACTGCGACCCCAATCTACCCCCGCTATCTTTAAGTTTTATTCATTTCTTCGAGATCAATATGAACTCGTGTATGACTAATTATGACATATATGTGTATATAAGAAACGAAGTAACAGGCTAGTAATCCATGCTAATATTATAAATGCGGAAGTAGCTCTGCCTGTCCCTCTGTCTGTTTGTTACGTTCACTCGGCTCAACCGCTGAACTGATAACGACGAAATTTAGCACAGAGATCGCTTGCATCCTGGAAACGGACATAGGACTTTTTACCCCGGAAAATCAAACAGCTCCCGAACCGTACTAGATGGCGGTAAATATCTTTGAAATCTCGCTGGTGTTTTGTTATTATAAATTTACATAAATGGCGTTAACTTTAAACTATCTGCCACTTTCTCTTACGACGGCAATTTTAGTCGAGGTTTTGACATCTTTCAGATGTCTCTTCTGAGGAATCTTTGAAAGTCGCCGCCGGTATAAGTGTTCTACACATACAAAAAAGCCCATTATTAAACAACCCCTTTTCGACGAAAAAAAATTTAACTTATTCGATAAATTAAAAATGGTCTCCTCCACTCCTTTATTTCTGCTGCGGCAATTCACATGAAGGAGTGGCTTGGACATACTATTGGCTTGTTCGTTCCTTGTAGTTTAATTATCAACACCACTGATGTAATCATATACATAGATAACAGATTTGTAGATATTTGAAGGCTAATGTTAAAATATATATTTATTTCTGTTATTGTAGACTGACATTGGTCAGACCACTTATCTTTTTTACAGAACTTAACAGTGAGCTCACTTGCTGGTTTAGAACATTCGCGACTCTTATTAACTATTCAATCAAGAAGCTGGCTTACAGTATGCACAAGCTTACAGTATGCACAAGCTTATAGCATGCACAAGGCGTAATTTTTCCAGCCACACGTATACTTCTGTTATATTGGCATGGTCTGCACGACGGGAGTAATTGTAAATGAAAGGCAAGTGAATATTGTCAGACGATATATTTAATACTCATATATTGTTAGAACACACTATACAGTAAATCCACAGACAACAACAAAAGTCTTACAGTTAGTTGTGAATTCAATAAATTTAAATTTATAAAACCAAGTTTCGTTTACTTTTCAAATGCAACGTACCTTTATGTAAGTTTAGCACAATGAAAATGTCACAATTTTACTTATACGACAAAAAATAACAATAATATTGGCAAAGTTCTTTAATGAGCAGCCGTTACACAAAAAAAAATAACGCGGAGTACTGTTTCATAAGTGATATTTTTTTTTTAACTGGACAAGAAAAACCTAAGTAAAAAAGTTCCTCACAGTAATTAGGTTGGTGGTAAAAGAAATGTTATGAAACTAAAACTTTATTTTCTTTCAGGTAAATCTAGTAAAATGGTTAACTGCTAACTAACTTATTTTACAACATTGTTTTGTTTAATTTATTTTGTTAAAAAAGGCACAGCTACATAATACAAATCTATATCCTTATAATCCTTATCCATTCTAATACTATCACAATGCACCCAATCACAGCTAAAACATAAGCCGATCGTGTCGAAATTCCGACATTTATCACTTTTTATTCCGAAAAATCAAAGAGTTCACATTGTATTTTAAAAATAAATACTAGTTTAAAAAAACTAAAAAATGAATAATAATAATAATAGTTATAAACATTTTATTGGCACCATATGCACCCCACGCTTTTTTTTTACAAATAATATACATTTAGTTCTTATTCACACTAATCTTAATCCAAATTCATTAAAATTTATTCTCTATTCTTTGGTTGGATTTTCTATAAAAGCGTATTTTATTAGTTTTTTTTAACATTTTTTTTATTTTTATTTTTTTTGAACGATTAATTTTTAATTTTTTTTCATCGAATTGTTGCATTGCCATCGGTCTTTGACAGGTGTGCAAAAATAAATCTGATCGTTCAAAATAAGAGAAAATCGAGCCCTAAGGAGTCGGTTACAAACAAACACACAAACATACAAGTGAAGCTAATATGAAGCGTGTAAAAACCTAAATCCACATGTACGTAATGGCGGGCGTCAGCTAGTAATACGAGTATTATAAATGTGAAAGTTGGCGTTGTTTGTTTGACATTCAATCACGTTCAAATGACAGAACAGAATGAAATGAAATTGGGCACAGAAGACCATTTTGTTATGGAAAATGTTATACATATATAAAAAATAGCTGATGCCCGCGACTTCGTTCGCGTGGATATAGATTTTTAGAATATTCTGTCGGAACTATTTGATTTTGCGGAATAAAAATTAGCCTATGTCCGTCTAGAGGATGCAAGCTAACTCTGTGCAAAATTTCGTCAAGATCGGTTCAGCGTTTGAACCGGTTACAAACAGACAGAGATACAGAGAGAGTTATCTAATTATATATTCTTTTCAAAATATTTTATTATTAGGCGGTGGTATGTTGTAAACATAAACAATTAAACTTTACGCAGATACTCAGTGCGAAGGTAACAAGTAGCTGTGGACTAATGCATTTTCCATCGCCGACATATGTTATGTATATCTATACTTAATAATATAATATTATAAAGAGGAAAGATTTGATTTTTTGTATATTTGTTCATAATGATTCAACTCAACTACTGAACCGATTTTAAAAATTCTTTCACTTATATACAACTACATTATCACTGAATTACATGAGTTGTATTTTATTAAAAAAAAACGAGATCCCTACGAAAATTGCTATGATGTAACTCAAGGTGTCAAAAATTTACTGATAAAAGTCATTATTTGGTGTGCGCTGCAAAAACTATTGATGATAAGTAAAATAATGTACTACATTTTCGTAGTACTTATTATTACTCACAAAAAAGTCCGCGAAGCTATATGTCTAACTATTATAGCTAAGTCACAATAACCACTTTTTGTTCAAATCATTCTATCAAAACACGGGTAGAATCGAAAGATGATGACATTCGTATCATGATATTAATTCTTATCCTACAAAATAGTTTCATAGTCAAGGTTGGTTATATACATGTACAGTCTTCTTTAAATTATTCGAATCGGACCTATTGTTTAGAAGTTGCGACAGGTATAAAAATGCTAAAACCAAGAAAAATGCCGAGGTGTAAGCAAACAAAGAGCGAACTACACTCGTCTACTATACTACCTACTCATATTATTATTTGTAAACTAGAAACAATTGAGTGGTGGTTTGTTACTTTAATATTTTTTTTTTAATTAAAACTTTGAAACGCTTTTTAAGAAATACAGAGGCCTGGCTCCATGATTTGGGCATCATTGAAATGCGCGGCTTCCTTTGTGCAGCGGTCGAGAGTGGTCGTTTTATTTTGCTACCACCACATCTAATATTGGCTATATTTCATGGCTTATGTCCCCATAAACAAAACATTATTTTGATAAAATAATGTAATCTTATCTGACCCACTGCAGAGCCGCAGATGAGAATAATCGCTACAAAAAATATTAGTATAAGGAATTGTGGTTGTTCTATTTGTCCAAAAGAAGTACTAATTTATCTTTGTAATATGTATCTACCCGTGCGAAGCCGGAGCGGATCGCTAGTATATTATATAAGTTATGACGCACATAAATGCAATACGATAAATCTCAGAAAACATACGTTTACGGATGGATCGTGGTAATAGTTGATCCACTACAATAGTTCAATACCTCATTATCTAATTTTTGACGCGCATGCTCAGTCGCGAATGTTAACGTGAAGAAATTCAAGCAAGCACGGGTAAACGGCGGGAGTAATAACGAATCTCTTTCCTTAACAAGTACACATAGTAGTAGTAGTTAATTAGAGGTGATTGAAGTGTGGGTTACGAACAGCGTCTTCCTGGAACATCTGAATAAATAAACTGCGGTTGTCGACCCGCCTGCCAAGCGTGGCTACTATGGCAAAATCCCTCCAATGTACAACACTATAAAATACAAATAGATTTGACTATTATATCTAACTGTTCTCATAACAATAGGTAACCACAGCATGCGTTGTGGATTTGTTGCTAATGACAAAGAAGTTTTGACAAATACTAGCATTTTAAAAGTATTAGCTCTTATATATACTAATTTAAGCTATATATCAATTAAATAATAGAGGATACGTCAATCGTTCTAAGCTTGGCCAAGAATATGGAAACGCTGTCAGAGATCTCAACATTCGTCGCTAGTATTATTAACGAAAGCATATCGGTCGACCAGTACGTCTGCCCTGCAGGTGCTGGCCGGTGTCCTCCCTGTCGATCTGGAGATCATTCGTGCTAGCAGGACGGGTAGAAAGACTGACCGCACCGATGATCAAACGTAAGCGCAGCATATGGTACGATGTGTTCGATGGATAGCAGGATAGATGAATGAATGACTACAAAGGACACGAATTATTCCGTTTCTTCCCGGACGTGATGGTATGGTTCAAGTCGTCTTGCGTCGTGCCGGACTATCAAGTCGCGCAGATCCTCGGTGGAAGGAAGAAACTGTATGACATGAAGCTGAGTGAAACGAGTATGTGTGATTGCGGTGCGAAAGAGAATCGACATCACGTGTTATGGAAATACTCTCTCTATGATGACTTGAGGAAAGAAATGATGGATGGAACTCGTTCGGCAGACGGTCCAGTATTTTACGCTGACCTCGTCAGCTATGAGGGTAATTTCGCGGCTGCGGAAGTTCGCGCAAGGATGTTACGAGAGACGAAGCAAACAAGAACAGATTACGCAGGAAACGGAGCAGCCTCACGACGCAGGTATAATAGTGTTGTCATGGCCAGAAGGGGGAGAGTGGCCTAAAGGGACGGAGATACGAAATAACTTATAGGATGTCAAGAATACGGGCAAATAATAAAATTGCATATACGGGAAAGAGCCTCGAGCAAATACCGCGTGCATGTCCCGAGATTCGGCCCGTATGACCTGACGGTTGGTGGGGTCATGAGAGGTGGGGAGTTGTCCCTCCCTTCAACTGAAAAATGAGACAAAATCTTCCGTTTACAATACAACCAACCAGTTTACAAAATTTTATTTCATTATATATGAAATAAAATTACAATTAAATAATTCGACCACACCTATTGTAATGCCTCGTCTGGTACAATATTTTTCGTTTTTCCCTCTGGAGAGAAATCAAATAGCTCCGATGGTTTCCGATTATCGAGCACGCGAACACTCGAACGACGAGTGAAGACGTGGTGGCCGCCACGAGAGACACCTCTGCCCCTATCTCCCGTCCACCGAGGCCTGGCAGATCAGCATTGTGCCGAATTGCTGTTGCATGATCAAACAGGGGTGTGGTCTTTGTCTGTCTTTACAAAGGCATTTTGAGGCTGCAACAGCCTTGGGCTCGGCAGCGGCCCAAAACCCCACAGGACTCCGGACACTCATCCCGACGTCCCAACCGCGGCCCCCGTCATCTGGTTGAACCTTGTCCAGTTCATGTGTGAGCCCCGTAGCACAAAGCATGGAATCACCCGGAATAGACTCTCTTTAAGTCCTAGGAGCCGTTTCATCTCCTTGTATGAAGCATGGCTCCACACTCCCTTCCAGGAGATCGTACAGGAGGTGGCGTGGACGTTCTCCTTACAAGGCAGTCCTAGTCTGCCTGCAACCATTTCGACTAGCTCATCGTGACTCCCGTACTTACTACGTTTGTCTCGATGTGCATCGTCTAATGGTCGCTGGCCCGAGACCACCTGCACATCCACGATTACTCCGACGTCTCCCTTCACGGCAATGATGTCGGGCTTTCGAAGGCCTTTCGAGGTGTGAAGTCGAGGCTCCTTCACCACCGACCATTGGTCTGAGGCCATCGCTTCCGCTACTAGCCTCACTACACGGTCATGGCGCTCGATCCGACCACCGTGCGTCCGCCAGCACTGTTGGATGGTGTAAGCCGTTGTCTCCCTAACCGCGCATCCAGCGCGGCAGTTCAACTCCGACTCACGACCGACCCTGCGTCCTCTAGAAGTTCTTATTTTAGAGGGCAGTGCTCCTATGTGGGTATGGACGAACTGCACGTAGTCGTGACCGGAGATCAGTGAGGACTCCTCGGACGGTGCGACGGACTTAAGACCCGTGATCGGATCGATGTTGGTGAATTTTTGGTGTTGCCTGTCGGCCCAGCGCGGTTTCTTCCGGATTCTTTCCGTACTGGCGGCGGCCTTAGCCACTTGCCAGCTCGACGAGTCAAGTCACCCGAACCTCTTCAATATGAGGTCCTAGACTGATCGCCGGGCCGCCGTCCTTAACCGCTGAATGGAAGTACCCGACAGGCACATCCTTTGGGAGCCTCAACCATTTACTTACCGCACCCTGGATCTGGACGTCGAGCATGCTTAACCTATCATCCGAGATATTGCCCAGTACAAGGCCGTGCAAAAACCTCGGAATCAGGTGTCCCTTTACAATCTCAAGCCGCTGCTGCGGCTTTAGGGGTGCCTTACAGATGTTGTTTAAGGCTTGTTTGATGCTATGCTCTAACGTCGCGCATCCAGACGCCGTAAAGTCGATGCCAAGATAGCGCCAACGTTCCACGCAAGATATCTGTGGCAACCACATTCGGCCGACCCTGAAGGTTTTCTCGGCCAAGTAGTGGTGCTTCTTGCGCTTCCCTCAGGCACCATCGACAAGACGGAGCTCTTTTTCGGGTTGATCAAGAGACCCATAGTCGCGGCAACACTGCACACACGATTAATGGATTCCTGCATCCCTACCTTCGAGCCTGCAAGCAGGACTAGATCATCGGCATAGGCTAGAGCCGAGACTCGCTCCATTTCTAGCCTATAGCCTACCTCTGACGGTAGAGAGGCGAGGACTATGCCCATCACCTTGTTGAACAGTATCGGCGACAGTGGGTCTCCCTGACGCACTCCACGGCCCACTCTCACAGGGTTTCCCGGCTTTCCGTCAACCACCATCACGGTGGTTGCCGTGCTATACAGCCGGTCAATATAGTCGCAGAAGGCCTCCGGCAGTCCCCGGGCCCGAAGAAGCCCGACCAGTGCCCGGTGAGACACTGTGTCAAACGCCTTCGAGAAATCGAGGACCGCCACATGGCACTCCCGCAACTTTCTCCTGCAATCCCCCAGCACAGCGTCCAGCACGGCGGAATTTTCCAGCGTGCCGTCGGCGGAGACGAATCCGCGCTGTCGTGCGTCCGGGAGACAGCGATCCAGAAGTCTCCGCGCCAGGATCGAGTCCATGTGCCGGAGCGGTATTGACGCGATCGAAATCGGCCTATACTCGCCCGGCCCAGCAGGTTCGTCCGTTTTTGGCACGAAGATCGTCCGGCATTGCCGGAGGGGCTCTGGGACTACGCCAGAGACCAACCAAGAGTTAAATACCTCCGCTTTTCGGGCTGCAGGAACCATACGCCACTCGTCCGAACGTATACCGTCCGGACCAGGCGAGGTCTGCCAGTCTAAGCTGGCCGCCTTCACTCCGTCGGTCGTGAAAGGCGATCACAGCCGGATGAAGTCCCGCGTGCACGCAGTCTCAGATGTTTCGGCCCTTTGGGCCTCCGACTAGGACTCTTGCCGCCGTAAGGCTCGAAGAGCCTCCGGTGTTGCCCCGCAAGTATCCGACACCTTCTCTAGAAATGGTCGCCAATAGGCTTCCAGCTCTTCGAGGCTGTGTCGGACCTGCCTGTGCACGCTGTCGATCACTTCGGCTGCTGCCCGACTTCGACATTTTCTATACAGTACCTGCACCCTGGCGTACTGTATTTGTCTCCTCTTGCGGCTCGACAAACCGGCCAGTGCGGTGTCGACCCGAGTCAAATCCGGGGTTTTAACACGAAGGCGCCTCACGCTTCTGGAACCCAGGTCGTGTCGCGCCCTTCTCGCCGCCACCCTCTCAAGGAGTTCGTCGACAATACTAGCTGCACATGTGTCGCCTGGGACACCATGTGAGCACGGTTGCGGCTCATCAGCTACAGGTGGCTCGACTACGGCTGGCATTGGCTGGTCGGCAGGTTCGGCTGTTTGAGGTTGTGGCGGTGCCGAACCCCTGCTCATCGACGCTGTGCTCGTATTCTTGGGGTCTCTGTACTCAGCCCGGTACGCTTGTACCAGGCGCTTATATGCCCTTCAGCGCCGTTTGCCTTTAATGACCTTCAGAGTCCGCTTGGACCCCGGCATGGGCTTGAGCTGGTCTACGTTCGTAGCTTTTGGAGCGGCCTCCGTGTTCGCTTCGACGGGATGTGCTCTACGCTTGTGAACCCCTAATCCCGTCTTGGTGGTGAACGTACGCTCACACCGGACACGTCCAACCGACCACAGGGACCTCGGCCAGGGCCTCGGACTGTGCGGCCAAGCTCCCCGACTCTAGTGGGAGGTCGGGGTAGCAAAATATTCTTTCTATTCTGTCCATTGCTTGATAATAATGCCCATGCTAACCCAACCGCCTGGTACGCCCATCGCTTTTTTTGTGCCCCAACCGAAGAGAAGCGATTGGACTTGGCACCCTTTGGGGCTATTCGAGAAATTGCACCCCGAACCACGCCCGGGTTACGTTCTAGATGGAGAACGTCGTGCACACTGAACGAATCCCGCAAACCTGGTTACAATACTTTTCACATTTTTCCGCCCGACCAATAAATCGACCTAAACGCGGGACTGTGGCGGAAATATGCTTGGCCTCGTGATGATGAATGAAAGGTTGTGTCATCGAGGCATGTATCTCCGCAACAGCTGCTATCGGAGCTACTGGTTTATGCTCACCAGACCACCACACTATATCGAGTTGAGCTAACAGCAACACCTATCTGTGCCCGTTAGGGCTGTGGGAAGAGAGTCATATTTACTCCCGCCGTTTACCAGCGTTTGCTTGATATTCTTTACGTTGACATTCAGAGCACTGGGCAGAAATGACATTGCGTCAACACCCGCGAGGGCCATCGCAATGCTTTGTTTTAATTGTCAGATTTCCACAGTCGGATTCCCTTTGTCCGTGCCAGCTCTGAGCTGAACGTTGAACTGCGGTCGTACAGGAGCGAACACATCGCACACGAAATGAAACGGACACGACCCTATGGCTAGGAATACGGTTTGTAGTACCTTATAATAACTTGAATATGATGTTTGCTCTATACACACATAACAACAACTTCCGTGCGAAGCCGGTGTCGGTCAATAAGTATGACATAAATTGTAGATGCTTTCGAAATTTAGACGACTAGCATATATAATGGTCTATTACAGAGTCCAAAATGTGGAATTTAAAAAATATTAATGTGTATTAAAATATTGTGATGAAAACCCACAGATGTAAAAACGGTATTGTCTGCAGCAGCTCGTGTCACGTGCCAGTGTTCCGCTGCAGCCGAGCGACTCCGGCGAGTGCTCAGCGCCGACTCGCAGCGGCACGCCGCGCACCTGCAATCATGTTACAGGAGCCATAGCTATTACCTACTTAAATTAATAAAGGCTACAGCCAACGTACGTCCCGCGGCTGGGCACAGGCCCGCTTACATTTTTTCGGAGTTTTTCCAAAGGGTTTTGGAGCGGAAGGAATCGGCCATGCTGCTCTTGCGCCGTTCGACTAACTTCACAATTGATCAAAATCTTACTGAAATTAAAAATATGCAAGTTTTGACGTGGTAACTTCTTACAAATTGATGAACACCGGCAGCGCGCATGAAAAATGTCCCGTTCCGCCTGAGCCTGTGCGTGCAAGCGAGAGCGCGCAACAAGCAATAGAGAGGCACGATCGGCTGAAGCGTTGGCTTGTACACATATATCTGTCGGCTAAAACGATATCGTCAAATATTAAGTTGCTCATTTGATTATTGTAGTACTGAGGAAGTGGTAAACATCGTGACGTCACTTGTTATTGTAATAGCGGCAC
Source organism: Luehdorfia chinensis (assembly GCA_019845155.1). Lineage (NCBI taxonomy): Eukaryota > Metazoa > Arthropoda > Insecta > Lepidoptera > Papilionidae > Luehdorfia > Luehdorfia chinensis. The sequence goes on from JAHVAK010000093.1 coordinate 17,665, forward strand.
GTGGTAAGAGTCTCATTTAAGAGTTCGGATTGTTCGGGGGCAGTTGAATTCGAGACACCGACCTTGTCACTACTTCACAAATTATTTGGTGGTTAAGCGTAGTAAGGTGAAATTATTACACGAGGAGCATTTGAAATTGTTATTCTGCGCTATCTACACAAGTTACCCTGTACCGCATAACCAAGAGGTTGGCGGCGCTATTGCGGCCGTCGCCGATTGCCATCGCCGACTCAGACATATCTTTCTTCTCGCGTGATGTTAGAGCTAGCAGTTAGAATAGTTCTGCTACTGGAACGCCGCCACGCGAGCTTCTTCGAGAACTTTTACACCCCCGCCCACCTCAACGGAAGCCATTATTTATAACAAATGTTGAATTAGCGAGTTGTGTGTTTTTGTGTTTATTTCTACAATTTAATAAGATGTAATTGATTTTCTCCATAATTTTCAGTATAAATTCATTTTGTTCACTTCAATTAACTGTTTTTCTCAAAACACCGCCAAAAGGTAATTAATTCTTGCATTTTAAGAATAATATTACTAATATGAAATAAAGAATAATATGATTATAACTAATTGGTCGTGATTATAATATTTAAACAAATTATTTAAATTTAATTTGCAAAAACTGTAAATAATATTCAAAAATAAAAAATAATATTTGAAAATTAAAAATTAATGTTTTTATTCACCAATGTTTTTTATGACGTTATCACGTAAAACTATCGTCCGTAAACCAACTTCACAACCAATTTTTTGTCATCTTTATTACGGTCGAACGGCTCGACGAAGTAAGCATAGAAGTAGATTATGTCGTACAATAGGACAAAGAATAGTGATTTTAAACATTGAAAATCAATCATCACAATATTTATTTTACGGTCTGCGAAGCGAACGGGTAACGGCCAGTATTTTATATTTCTAAGATGTATACAGGTTTCCTCACAAAATCTTTCTTCACCACTAATATATATATGTCAACGCTGAAGACTCAGGGTTATTTTTTGGGGGAGCAGTACTAATGTCTCCATTTGACAAGGGCTCAGTTGTACTGTCCTTCTCTTGATCCATTGCAAAGAAACGCCTTGATTTATCACTTACAGATGATTTATTTATTACAGGTTTATAGTTCTCACAATATATTACAATTTATTTAAAAGTAATACGCTTAACAAACGCTTGCCAAATACAAAACCTTCACCGGCAAGCGCTAAAAACACAAGTTAACCAGGTTGTCGTTACCCTTTTTATATTACTATTGTACAGGCCAAGCAGCCAAAAATCCTCCCCACAACTAAATATCAATCTTAATATAATAACAGTTCACTGGTAACGCATAGAATGAAGCGCCTGACCATAGATTTATAAAAGTTAGCGATATAGGGCACCTCATAAATTTCGATAACAAAATGCTGGTGTGAGAAAATAATTTGACAAGGTAACGAAGGAGTTAAGACTACGTTGTTAAGTGGGCGCTTTCACAGCGATACCTCAAGCGGCCGATACAAGTCTTTTTAACAAAAACTTTTAACATTTAACAAAATGAATGATTTACAAATAAATAATACTCGTGTGACAAATAATTTAAAAGGCGACGAAGAAGTTAAGATTACCTTGGTAAGGAGCACTTTCTCAGCGACACCTCTTAACAAAAGTGGCCAATACAAGGCGGTTATTGAAAACTGTAAAATGATTTAAAGACAAAGGAATTCTTAAGTGATAAAAATATTTAAATGGTGATGAAGGAATTGACCACGTCGGTTGAGAGTGCTCTCACGGCGACATATATTATAAATGAATTCTCATCTAATTAGTTAAGACAGTCTGGCTTATGCAGCATAAATGTAGACATGATACAGTCGGTGTATCACTTAACACTTGTGATGCACAGCAATGTTGACACTAGCATTATCATTATTGAAGCAGTCACCCACTACATTTCTGTGTGGTACAAAACTGAACCCTGAGACATAAGTTGTTAAGTCTCATATGTCCAGTAATTACACTAGCTGTCAGTGCCCTTCAGACCGAAGCACAGTAACGATTGCACACTAATGCTTAACGTACTTAATAACTGACCCTGAGGTACCTACCTAGACAGATTCCTGCATAGGAATCCTACCACCAGTAAAACAGATTACACAGAGATACGGCAGTTTTTTATTCGCCATACCAGAGAGCGCACCGTAGACATACTGCTTGTCAGCAATCTTTTGGTATTTTGGATCTGATATATTAAAGATCCAAATTCCCACAAAATGAGAGCTACAAACTTTAGTGGCAATCTATGAGGGAGGCCTATGTTCAACAGTGGACTAGTGATGGGCTGAAGTGAAGATGTTATCAATAACCTGATTAACAAATCCAAGACAGACGAAGTCGGGGGTAAAACTATTACAAAATAATCATTAGTCATTCACGTACTGATGATTGTTTTCACAGCGGGCAGATATCATAATGATGTTGTAATTTCACTTATTCACTGCCCTCACCGCTGCGCGCGTGTTCTGTCCGTCAGTCATTCCGGGCTCCCGGACGCCAGTCCTGAAAATTTTATCAGATTTTCTTCTTAAAATTATTTCATCTGACAGGGTGTTGCTTCTCAGATGTTGATGGATGTTGCTGTAGATGTTGCTGTTCTCAATGGGCAAAGAGGCATGTATACACTTTTATTCATATTTATTTATATTGATTCGATAAAACACATAAATTATGAATGTTGTGCTACCTTCTATTGTCAGAGACGTATACTACTCTGTTACGAAAAGTTATTTAATTTTGGATACATTCTGCTTTGACGGCGCTAACATTAATTATTTTCTTAAAACAAAGCTTCTTGTGAACGCTCAATTTTAGTACCCATCAAATTTTCGTAGCAGGGGCTTTAAATTAAATCCATTCTTAATAACATAAACTCTCTCTGAGACGTCTCCTACCTGCCAATTCCAGTAAAAGTCGATTCAGCCGTTTCGGAGATTAGACAAGCAGACAAAGAGACCAAACAAACAGGCAAACTGACAAATTTTGTAAAACGCGTGTTTAAATTTTGGTATCCTGCAAATCAAAAAGAAAAAGTATTTTTTACGAAATCACAGACATACAGACATACATACGATCACCCCTTTTCCATAAGGGGCAGGCAGAGACCACACAAGTAACCCACTTTTCGCATTCGCGGGAAACGGGACACGACGGGCGAACCATGTGGCCGCCGTTTCGGTACGAGTCAAAAAATTCATACTTCCCATTGCGTTCACACGAGCAGTACAGTGACAGTAGTGCATATTATACTGTTATTCTGCAGGAATAAAGGCTGTCCGTACAATACCTTAGTCGCCTCTTACGACACCTCGGTAGGAAAAAGAGAGATTCTATTCTACTCTGCCGGTTTATTAGAGAGTTTGGCTGGGAGGTGTTATTGCATGGCAGATATATGATATAGACATATGCATATAGCCCTGACCTTGCACCTTCAGGTTACCACCTGTTTCGGTCTGACACTATCTTCAAGATGACAAAAAGTCATCAAACAAATTATAATTACAATACTGTAATTAAATGTAAATAACCTTGAAAAAAAATTTCTTGAGCTTTCATTTAAACTGCGAAGAAACTTTTTCCCCATCCCAATATTACGATGGATCAATAACTAGATCGATCGCCAAGTTCCTGTTCGCAATCTGTGTGAATTACATGTAATTAACGGTTTTAATTTTAATCGTTACAAGCAAATAGACACACATTTTTCTATCCAAATTATATCAAGTATGTAATTAAACTGTTAGAAAATGTCTATAAAATTCACCGATCTAAAAAAAATAACAGTTTAAAAAAACTAAAAAAAATGCTTTTATAGAAAATCCAACTTAAATTAGAAAATAAATGTTAATAAATTTTGATTAAGATTAGTGTAAATAAGAAATAAATGTATATTATTGAAAAAAAAACCTTGGCATGCATAGTGTCAATAGTTATAAACATTTTATTGACACTATATGCACCCCGCGCTTTTTTCCAACAAACATACAAGTGAAGCTAATATAAAGCGTGTAAAGAAGGCGCCGTCCAAATAGCAACGGGCACAAAGTTGTAGAATAGGCCTATCGTTAAAGTTAAAAGACAATCATCATCAAAACTGACAAGACTTCCTGCGATCACTGCGACAGGCACAACTCACCCGATGCTCTCCTCCTCGCTTGTCTCATCAACGAAGTTGCTGGGGTACTGGTTGACCAGGAGCGTGACTGACGTCTGCTTGTGAGTATGAGCTGTGATGTGAGCTGCCGACTTATTCATATCTTCACGTTTATATATGTATATATATATATATATATATATATATATATATAAACGTGAAGATATGAATAAGTCGGCAGCTCACCTCACCAATTCAAGTGGGCAGCATTTTAAAACAAATTGAACTGGTACAAATAAATAAAAAAAAAAAGTAGAAAATATAAATGTCAATGCCTTTTGACAGTTCAACTCTTCGACTGTTACGATTTTCAATACTTTAAACGACTACCGCCACAATAAAAAATAATGTATCATAAACTTGTTCTGATACCCGCCCGCTTGCTTCGGCGTAAATTAAAATTTCGATTCAATTTCATAGACAATATGTATCCTATTCCTCGATATAATTTACGACTATATTAAATTTCTTAACATTCGTACAGCCGTCTGCGCGTTATTGAGTGACAAGCATCCAAACATACAAACTTTCACATTTATAATATTAGTAAAAAAGATTCGGCATGCTTTATAAAAATCATTGAAATACTATGAATAATATCTACATATTAATACGTGAAGAGAAAACTTCGTTCCCATTTTAAGCATACTGCACGCACGGAGGAGTGTTATCACAGTTAAAGTTTCTATGGAGAAGGAATGCAGAAAGCTACAATTTATATACTTATAACCTTTTACAAATACCTTAAATTCAATAAAAAAAAGATAATGAATTGCGATCGAATTTCGTCCATTGGCCGACCACTATTTAATTATAAATGTCTCAAAATAACAGTGTGTGTGCTCTACACATTACATTCATAATTCACTTATCAACAAACTATATTTAAATTAATTAATAAGCTCACTTACCATTGTCAAACTTTAGGTTACGTTTCGCAGATAGGAGAATGTACATTGAATAATAGCAAAATGCACTTCGCGAAACATGAAGGTAGAATGTCTCAAGTAATGTAACAAGTGAAATCTTCCGATATCATTGCAACCATCAACAGTGTTGCAATTTGCACATTTGGATTGCCGGTTTAAGTATATTATAATTATGAGTAAACAATGAAAAGAAAATGTTGTTTAATTTAAATAATTTAATTCACACGAAAATAAAGTAAATAACTAAAATATAAATAATAGTTTAAAAAAACTAAAAAAACACTCTTTTATAGAAAATCAAACTAAAGAAATAGAAAATAAATTTTATTAAATTTCTAAAATAAGAAAGAAATGTATATTATTGGATTTTAAATGTATATTATTATTTTGTATTTATTGACACTATATGAATTAAATACTTTTTTAATAGTAGTTGACACCCGCGATTTCGTCCGCGTGGGAAAAGGTATTTTAAATATCCCATGGGAACTATTTCATTTTCCGGGAAAAAAAGTATCCTATGTCCGTTCTCAGTATGCAAGCTATCTCTGTGGCAAATTTCGTCAAGATCGGTTCATCGGTTTAACCGTGAAAAGGTAACAAACAGACAGAGGGACAGAGAGAGTTACTTTCGCATTTATATATTCTAGATTGTGTGAATGCCTTTTATTTTTAAAATGAAAACTTCACATAATTATTACTTATAGTTTAACCGGCTGGCCGTGTGGTGGTGCGGCTGAAGATAATCTACCACCCCATCTCATCTCTTGGGTGTCGTGAAAGTCAAAAGAAAATGAAAACCAGGAGATGAGTAGCAGCGTCTTCCTGGAACATCTCAATAAATAAATTGCGGTTGCCAACCTGCCTACTAAGCGTGGCAACTATGGCCAAATCCCGCCCCCTCATATAACAGTTACGACTTTTTGTGGCAATCTATAAGGGAGGCTTATGTTCAGCAGTGGATTAGTGGAAGGCTGAAATGATGACGCTGATGATGAATATACTAAGTTGTGATCACCGTCTGCTTCACCGGAACTGCTTTCTATCAACTTCTTATTTTACAAGGAGATGGTCCCAGAACCAAGGCAATCGGAACTTCTGCCGGCACCTTTTCTTCCGTACAATCGCTGAACATTATTTCCCGTAAAGTATTCAATACGGAACTATAAAAATATTTGCATCACACCGTTTGTGTTAAAAACTTAATTGAAATCCAGATCATCCGAAGTAAGTTCTTATCGACTTATTAAGAAGTTAAAACCACTATTTACAGTGGTAAACACAAAGCTGGCAACACTGCGTCTACAAACTACCCTCGCTGTTTTAACTTTTATTAATTTCTTCGAGATCAAGACGAACTCATGTATAACTACGAGTAATTGTCATATATATGTGTATACTAGCAGATGCCCGCGACTTCGTCCGCGTGGATATGGGTTTTTTAAATATTCCGTAAGAACTATTTAATTTTTTGGGATAAAAAGTATCCTATCTTAATCTCCAGGATGCAAGCTGTGCCAAATTTTGTCAAGATCGATTCAGCGATTGAACTATGATAGGGTAACAGACAGAGGGACGGAAAGAGTTACTTTCGCATTTATAATATTACTAGCTGATGCCCGCGACTTCGTCCCAGTGGAGATAGGTATTTAAATCAATCAATATATCTATAATCAATTCCAGCGGGAACTGTTTTATTTTCCGGGATAAAATATATCCTATGTCCATCTCCGGGATGCAAGCTATCTTAGTGTCAAATTTCGTCAAGATCGATTCAGCGGGGAACCGTGAATAGGTAACAAACAGACAGAGGGACACAGAGAGTTACTTTCGCATTTTTAATATTAGTATGGATAGCTAAAGCCCCTGACACAATACGCATAGATTTAGTTTTTCCAAAATACCGTTTAAACTCTTTGATTTTACGGAATATTAAGTATCCTATGTCCGTCTCCAGGACGCAAGCTATCTCTGTGCCGAATTTCGTCACGATCGGTTCAACGGTTGAACCGTGAAAAGGTAACAAACAGACAGAGGGACAGAGAGAGTTACTTTGGCATTTATAATATTAGTATGGATAAGAAACGAAGTAATAGACTTGTAATGTATTACAGAATGCAAGTTATCGATATTGGATTAACAAAAGGTTTTATATTACTTGATGAATACAAAATATCATTTTAGGAAGAAATCGATAAAAAGTTATCTTTCAGGTGCGTGTACCGACAAAATAGAATGATGACCTAACCTAAGCCGAATTTTGCAAAAACAAGAAATTACCCTTAAGTCTAAATTCACTTAACATACAGTTGATCATAAATCTTACCACTTTATTGAAGCACATGTTGCTCGCGGTATGTGTGAGTGTGTGTGTAATTTGTCTGTAAAACGCAATTACGATAAAGAAGAAATACTAACGAGGGGTAAAAATTATTAAAAAATCTATATACAAAAGCGATTTTCCACTGTCTCATTACACTATCTTCGAACCTACAAGATGAATTGATTTAAAATGCAGCATACATATTCCTTTCCCGATTTAGACACCCACTTAGACTTACGTCTTAGACTCTTTACTGTCACTTAGACTTGTGCGAATATTTACTACTAAATGGGTATACGGGCTGGTGCTGTTTTTCTTTAGCATTACAATAACTTCTTTGCGAGACCGGGGCGGATCAGCTATTGTGTGAAATATATATATATATATATATATATATATATATATATATATATGTATATATATTCATATAAAACGTTATATATACTATACAACGTTATTCATCCTGGCACCTACCCATGCCACTTTGATCTGATAAACACAACGGTGAAGCTTTAATGACAAAATTAAATACTAATAATTCATAACACGCACTTGCGTGTTATGAATTCCCATGCAAATATCACTTGATATTTGCATGGGCTGTTTCCATACGGGATTCCCATGGTGGATTCGAGTCCCAGCGCCGGTATGATAGAAATCGTTACTTCAAATATTTCGGCCGATTTAACTCATGCTCGTCAATAATTTACTGGTGGTAGGATTTCTTTGCAGGAATCCGTCTAGCCCTGGGGTGGTGTAGTGGTATCTACACCACCCCAGAGCCAGTTATTCTGCCGCGAAGCAGTAGTGTGCGAACATTACTGTGCTCGGTTTGAAGGGCACCGAGAGCTAGCGTAATCACTGGGCATATGAGACTTAAGAACTGATGTCTCAGAGTGACGGGCGCTTTGTGGAGTCACACAGAAATTTTCTGTGACACAGCATTGTAATGGGCAGACGTTGCACTTACTATCAGGTGAACGTTTTGCTCGATTCGTCAACTTATCCAATAAAAAATAAAAACATTGAGACGAAACTTGACGCTCTTAAAAATGGGAGGAGACCTGTGGCGAATAGGCGAATATTTATAGTGTGAATTTTTACATTAGTATACGTCTAACTACTTAAAAATATTAAAACCGCCCGTAATACTCGTATGAAGTAAAATAAATAACGCAACTTCTATCACCTATAAATTCTTAGTGAATAAACATTCGTAAGTGTTCGACAGGCGGCCTACGATTTTTTTTTATAGAATAGGGGGCATACGAGCAAGCGGCTCTCCTGATGTTAAGTGATTTGCCGCCGCCCATGAACATCCGGAACACCAGGAGAGTCGCGGGTGCGTTGCCGGCCTTTGAGAAAGGAATAGGCTCCTTTCTTGCATATCGGTCCGGAAAATAAAGAATATAAATATAGAAGAGAGATATATATAATATAAATAATAAATAAATAAAGTAAAGTTTCAGAATCAGAATCAGAATCAGAATCAGAATCATTTAATCCTAAGAAAATGGTTACAATTTTGGTGTACAAGTCAGGTTAGTACAAGCATCTTCTGCCAAAATTGGCATAGGAATTAGGAGCTAAATTAAATTACATTACATTACATTTCGATTCATATTTGCAATTTAGGATTTAATTTTATTAATAATGGTTAATTACTTTCTATAATTTATATTACAATTAGGTCACGGTTATAATGTCAGCTTACGAGTATTGTCATAATAAGTATATTTAATTAATCAGTTACACAGTTACAATATATATTTAATTTAAAACATTTGTCAATTATCTTTATCATATTTTTATATAGCGTTAAAAGTCATACCTTTATGTCACATTTGCAGTGGTATCAGGTTATATTGTCATTTAAGTAATCTTGTACCTTGTAATAAATGAAGAAAAGTAAGTTACTTTGCTAAGATCCGCATGCAAAATATAAAAATGGTGTATATTACCTAGTTTTTTGAAGTGCACCACCCGCCCTCCCTCAGTAGCGTGCACAAGCAAACTAACACCGCCACCAGGAACCGCCACCAGGTACCCTCCACCAACCACTACAATACCACCACCAGATAATATACACCACCGAAGCCGAGAACACGACACGTGTTTCGCCCCAAAACGAGGCATTAACAAGCGTAATAGACTCTACGACAGGCGGCCGCCTGTCGTAGAGTCGGTGTTAGTTTGCTTGTGCACGCTACTGAGGGAGGGCGGGTGGTGCACTTCAAAAAACTAGGTAATATACACCATTTTTATATTTTGCATGCGGATCTTAGCAAAGTAACTTACTTTTCTTCATTATAATGGATTTCCGCAAAGTAACGCCTGATTCTATTAACCTTGTAATAAAGTTTTTCTAATAGCAGTGAAAATAATGCCTTTTTAAAGTTATTGGTATTTAGTTTATGGTACCTATCTGGAAGATGATTGTATATTTTTATAGCCATGCAATAGGAATTATTAGAATATAAGTGCAGTCTCTGTAAAGGTACTTCTAGTTTATCTTTGTGTCTAGTTCTGCTGAATTCTGTGTCTTTTTTACATTTAAACAGATGCAAATGTTTTATAACGAAAATACTGATTTCAAATATATATAAGCAAGGGAGTGGCAGTATTTTGAGTGATTGAAAGTGACGTTTACAAGATTCCATAGGACCAATGCCACATAAAGCTCGAATAAATTTCTTTTGCAGCTTAAATACACATTCAGCCTCCACGGAGTTACCCCACAAAAGTAAGCCGTATCGTAATACTGATGATACATATCCATGGTATGCTGAAAGTGCAATATCCATTGATGCTACTTGTCTTAACCTTTTAATCGCATAAACAAATTTGTTCAATTTGGATATAGTAATTTTTGTGTGCGCATCCCATTTACAGAATTTGTCAACTTCTATACCCAGAAACTTTGTAGTGTTTACACAATTTAAAAAGTTACCTTTACACAACACCTTTAAATTTGGAGGGGTACTATTATGTGTTTGGAATTGGATGAGTTTTGTCTTGTTTACATTTATTTTTAGGTTATTTTTATCAAGCCATTCAGTTATTTGTTGTAATACAAAATTTATCTCCTGATTGTAAGAGTCTTTTACTATTTGCTTAAATAAAAATGTTGTGTCGTCTGCGAACATGATTGCTTTATGGTGTGTAATATTTGGTAGGTCATTTATGTATAGTAAAAATAACAGGGGGCCTAAAACACTTCCTTGTGGCACCCCATAGTCGTTTCGTCTATATTCAGACCTGTAGACTATATTTTTATTATTTACAATTCTGGCAATTTCTACACATTGCTTTCTGTCCTCCAAGTAGCTCTTAATCCATTTTTCAGCTATGCCTCTTACCCCGTATCGGTTAAGTTTAATTAGTAGTATTTCATGACACACAAAATCGAAAGCCTTCGTCATGTCTAGAAATATAGCTGTTATTGGAGTTTTTAAGTCAAGGCTTTCTGTGATATATTTTATCAAAGAGAAACAGGCCAAAACAGTAGAACTTTTCTTAACAAAACCATATTGATTATCATTAAGGATATGAAAAGTTTCAACAAATTTGTAAAGTTTATCCCGCATTAATCCTTCAAACACTTTAGACAATATTGGTATAAGAGTAATAGGTCTGAAATTGCTCATATCATCGATACGTCCTTTTTTGTGAAGTGGTCTTATAATAGAATATTTAAGTCTCTTTGGAAATACTCCTTGGACAAAAGATAGGTTAATTATATGAGCCAATGGCTTATAAACAATAGAAGCACATGCTTTTAATATTTTTGTTTGTAGATTGTCATAACCAGTCGCCGATGTGTTTTTGAGTTTTATTATTGTTTTGTATACATCCATATCAGAGATAGGGTGCAAGAACATACTTTTTATATGGTGATGAATGTGTGTATTAGGAGGAGGAGGTGCAAGTTGCTTATTATCTTTATTTGTTGTGTTAATGTAATATTTATTGAACATTTCAGCGATTGTTTTCGGTTCAGTTATAGTAACATTATTATATGTTATTGATGTGATATTAGGTTTATTTGTTGTGTTTTCTGTATTATTTTTTATAATTCTCCACGCAGCTTTGCATGTGTTTTTTGAGGTGGTAATATAACGTTTATTTGCAATAGTTTGAGCTGAATGTATACATTTTTTGAGAATTTTAGAATATTTATAGTAAGGTTCCTTATTTTTCTTTTCATTTGATTTTGACAAATGGTATTGTAAATATAGACGTCTTTTATTCACGCAACATTTTTTAAGGTTCCTTATAATGTCCCACTGCTCAGCATATAAATGTCCCACTGCTGAGCACAGGCCTCCTCTCATTTCTGAGAGGGTTTTGGAGCTAGGAAGAATCCGCCATGCTGCTCCAATTCGGGTTGGCGGACTTTACATGTCTTCGAAATATTTTTATTCCTCAGACATGCAGGTTTCCTCACGATGTTTTCCTTCACCGCCGAGCACGTGGTAAATCAGCACTTCAAAATTGCAAATAACAATTTTAGTGGTGCCGGCACCGGGAATCGAACCCAGGTCACTCGCGTACTATGAAATTTAAAGCGAGCGCCTAGCCCCTGAGCTACCACGGCTCGCAATAAAGGTTATATTAATATATAAAATAAATACCAAGTAAGGTCTGTGTGTACAGACTGAAAGATATAATCTGGTCCGGTCACTGATCGGTTTAAATAACTGCTTAAGCTCTAAGTGACTAACTGTTTCTGTATTGGATATACATATATAATAAGATTTCTAAATTTTAATATACAAGCGATCTGCCCCGGCTTCGCACGGGTAAATAGATATTAGAAAGATAAATTAGTACTTTTTTTGGACAAATAGAACAACAAAAAACCCTTCACTAACATTTTTTGTAGCGTTTATGCTCATCGGCGGCTCTGCAGCTGGTCAGATAAGATTAAGTTACCAAATTAATGTTTTATTTATGTAACATAAGCCAGAAAAGTTTAGTGGCTCAGCGCTTCGTTGTAAACAATATTTGATGTCGTGTTAGCAAAATAAAACGGCCACGTGGTAAATCAGCACTTAAAATTGCAATTAACAATTTTAGTGGTGCCGGCACCGGGAATCGAACCCAGGTCACTCGCGTACTATGAAATTTAAAGCGAGCGCCTAGCCTGCCCTGAGCTACCACGGCTAAATTAAAAAAAATATAAATAAAATTACAAACCACTATTCAATTGTTTCTAGTTTTCAAGAAATAAAATTAATAAGGTAGGTAATTAATAGAACTTAGTCTAACCGAGGCGACGCTTAGGGTGAGCGTATGCCTGTATATATATAATTTCGGTGATGTAATTGCTTGTAGCCTTTTTTGGCTTTTACAGCTTCATCGGATACTGTGCTCACGGGCCAGGGGCCCGCGTGCCAGGTTTGGTTTGACCCAAACATAAATACATAAATAAACTCCTACAATAACCTCGAAATTCGGACTGTCACTTCGCTGCGTGCTTGCGCGACTTCGAATACGAATATCTCAAATGATTTTAAGTCGTCTAATGACCGTCCGAGAGAGGCTGCGGGCCTCCATTCGGACTGTCGACTTGTGTGTCGGTAACTCTGGGCGGTGAGAACCGCCCTGGAACACGGGTGAATCGTGTGTACGCGGTGTGATTGTCGACTGCTGCGCGCCGCTCTCTACGGCGGTCGCGCGTCGTGGTGCGTGTTATATTAAAAAGTGTGAAGTCACAACTCACAGATTACTTAACAAGAGAACAAAATAAAAATTGTAAGTCTCACCAAATTGTTATCATTGTCCGTTAGCATCTCTAACTTTTTGGGCTTGTGAAACTCAGAACCCACTTCTGATGTCAGAGTCAGCGATGGCACAGCGATAGCGCTGCCTACCTCTCGATTAGGCGGTACAGGGTTCCTTGTGTAGATAGCGCAGAATAACAATTTCAAATGTACCTTGTTTAATAATTTCACCTCACTACGCTTAACCACCAATTAACTAGGTAAACCGACAGTTTCGTTTTGAAGTAATGACAAGGTCGGTATCTAGAATTCCACTGCCCCTGCACAATCCGGACTCTTGAATAAGACTCTTACCACGTGCCGCTATTACAATAACAAGTGACGCCACGGTGTTTACCACTTCCTCAGTACTACAATAATAAAATGAGCAACTTAATATTTGACGATATCGTTTTTCCGACAGACCCGACAGATAAATGTGACACAAGCCAACGCATAGGCCGATCGTGCCTCTCTATCGCTCGTTGCGCGCTCTCGCTTGCACGCACAGGCTCAGGCGGAACGGGACACTTTTTCTTGCGCGCTACCGGTGTTCATCAATTTATAAGACGTTATCACGTCAATAAAAGTGCATTATATACCGAGAACTCAGTTGAATCGTGCCGTAGACTTGTCACGTAACCACGAAAGATGGACTTGATTACCTACCGGGTTCCTAGAGGCTCGTGTGGATAGGATCAAGGGATCTACCGCTCTACAAATATTGTTGGTGTAACTGATGATAAACTGTTTTGATAATGCCTTGACGCCTTTATATTCCAGTTGGTAGTGAGCCTGCCTGCCGAGGAAAGGGTCCAGGGTACAATTCCCGGCCGGGGCAAACATTTATGTTACAGACAGACATGTTCATTGTGTGTAATGTCTTAATAGTGAATGTCGGTGCCACCGGCAACACCGGGATTCCTAGTGTGTGATGGTATGGATATATGGTACGGATGGGTCTGTGGGTCTGTGAGCGTTAAAAAAAATAATAGACAAGGTATTTAAAATGAAACGGCTTTTATCTTTTAAAAGATGTTTATCAATTTGTTACTTCATCTATGATTATTATTTGCTTTAATATACTTACACGTTATAATTTCTATACTTTGCCTTTTTTTATACGTTCCGCTAATTGTGCCGATATGTTTATGATAGCCGATAGGTGTCCGGGAGAGTAGAATAACACCTACCTTTTTTAACCGACTTCAAAAAACGGAGGAGGTTCTATGTTCGTCTGTATATTTTTTTGTTTAATTTTATGTACCTCGGGATCATACACCATACTCCCGAGGTGGTTCCTTTTCCACCAAGTCAGGATCTGTTAATGGAATCTCAGTGAAATCGGGAGAAATCTTAAAAGATTATAGTACAAGATACTGTAGCATGGCATATAATTTTTGTTTTACTTGGCACCGACATCAAAATTATAAAACAATTAATAATTAAATAATAAACAATAATTGCTTAAATACATTAAACGAAACAACATTAAATTGTTAAAGTATTAAATTATTATATAAAAACATTTATTTCTTGCTTTTCAGTTAAGTTATGACATTTTTGTGTATTTTTGAAGTTGGTTTGGTCTTTATTGTGCAGAAAAATAACATAATATGCAATGCTGTGTTACCACTATACTGCTCATGGGAACGCAATCGAAAGTAATAATTTTTGACTCGTACCAAAGTGGCAGCAACGTGGTTCGCCACCTTTTTTTTTTTTCAATTTATTATGAACAACAAACAATTGTTTACAATACACCTTACTCTAAACATTCATAAACAAAAAAACTTATATAGTAATTGTACAACCAGCACCGTTGTTCGCAGAATATCTACCACATTATTTCGAAATCTAAAAGCAAACACTACATTAATATGCCACATTTAAATCCAAAAATTACATAAGAAACAAAAAAAAACAAATAAAAATAAACGTATTATATCATCTATAAAGGTGTAGCAAGATTCTCAATCACACATTTTTTTTAAACTTTGCTCGTGTTGTAGCAAATATATCTACATCATTAAAACAGCGATTAAAGGATTTCAGGATACGCCGTAAAGGCGCCCGTTCACCAGCATTAGTCCTACTTAGCCTCGGTGAGAATAGTACCCCCCCAATGGGTTCTCGCCTTGTCGTGGCGGGGGGGCTTAGTAACCGTGGCTTGGTCACCCACGGTGAAACTAAGAGGAGCCCACATGGTCGGCCTGTGGCGACGGGCTGGCCCGAGGAGGTCGCTCCGAGTGGGCTACGCAAGCCCACTCCGGATGCGAATAGGTGGACTGCTGGGGGGAGCAGTACGCTGCCCTCCGCAGCCGAGGTGGAGTCGCGGAGGAAGAGGAGTGTACGTGTATCGTTGCCTCTCTCCCTATCCTCCGCGACTCTGGCGGGGCCGTATCGTCGATGCGGTGATGGTGGTCTGCTGGGGGGGAGGAGTGAGTCGACACTGCTCACCCTGCCCTTCGCAGCCGAGGTGTAGTCGCGGGGGAAGGAGGTGTTGCGTTGCCTCTCTCCCTATCCCCCGCGACTTTGGCGGGGCCGCACCGTAGATGCGGCGGTGGTGGGGCCGCGGAGGGAGAGGAGTGTTGATGTGTCGTTGCCTCTCTCCCTATCCTCCGCGGCCGAAATGTGGTTGACGGTGGAGTCACAGACCAGATCCGCTGCTGGGGCCGGGAAGACTGGTGCTTTCGAGTGCAGGTCTCCTGGCCCCGTGGCCTCCGCGTGGCGGACTCGGGGGGGTTCGTTGCGCGCACCAAGGGGGCCGTGCTGGAGGGCGGGTCGTGTGTTCCGGCGCGCCTTGCTGGGAAGGAGAGTGGGGAGGAGTTGTCCTCTCCCGAGAAGGGGCTGCCGATGTTAGGCTGCCAGCGCCGGTGGGGTCGCGGATGTGTGCGTGAGCGTTCCCGTGGCCCTGACAACATGCGGCGAAGGCGGAACATCATGGGGTTTTACACATACCCGTTTATACCCGTATATACCCGTCGGGAAACATAAATCAAAACAATTCCAGAAGATTAAAATTGATGTAAGTAAGGCCGTGTGTGGCCTCTGAGTTACGGCCACACACGGCCGTCTGTCGTAGAGTCTATGACGCTTGATAATGCCTCGTTTTGGGGCGAAACACGTGTCGTGTTCTCGATTTCAGTGGTGTATATTATCTAGTGGTAGTATTGTAGTGGTTGGTGGAGGGTACCTGGTGGCGGTACCTGGTGGCGGTGTTAGTTTGCTTGTGCACGCTACTGAGGGAGGGCGGGCGGTGTTCTTCAAAAAACTAGGTAATATACACCATTTTTATATTTTTCATGCGGATCTTAGCAAAGTAACTTACTTTCCTTCATTATAATGGATTTCCGCAAAGTAACGCCTGATTCTATGTATTAACTAGTTTGATTGTTGTCAAAATGGCGCCACAGTCTAAGTTGCTAGATGTCACAGATAAAAACTAACTTAGGTATTCTGATTGTCTAACTTAGCAAAGTTCCCGTTCGCAATCTGTGTGCGTGTGCGTGAATTACATGGAATTAACGTTTTTAATTTTCATCGTTTCAGGCAAATAGACAATTATTTTTCAATCCAGATTATATCAAATGTATTACATATTTGATATAATCTGGACAAACTAAAAGAAAATGCAAAAGCCTCCAAACAATAACGGGCACAAAGTTGTAAAAGTGTAAAAACCTAACATTAAAGTCAAAGACAATCATCATAAATACATCTGACAAGACGCCCTGTCCTGGCAGATCACTCCGGCGGTTAAAAGGCATCCGATGCTCTCCTCCTTGCTTGTCTCCTCGATGAAGTTTCAGTAGTATTGGTTGACCAGAAGCGTGATGGACTTCTCCATGTAAGAATGACTTCATAATTTTCTCAAGTAAAACTTATTACACGGGCGAAGCGGCGGCTACAGCTAGTACCATATAACTTTTGTTTATGTTCTGTCTCTAGTCTATTTAAAGAAGTGTACTTTATATCCTCCACGTACTGGTCGTCACTCTCTCTGTGGGAAGAGTACAAAAGAGTCCATTGTATTCGCGGCCATCCGCTCCCGCGTGCTTCTGCAGTCTGCGCCGCAGCTCGTCGCGGTCTCCGACATCGCTCCTGGAAAATCATTTTACTTTCAGATTTATTTCGATCCTAAATTAGTATGGAAATGAGAGGTACATATTGTTGACGACTGCCTGGTCTAGTAGCCAGAGTACCTGACTACTACGCCGCGGTCCTGGGTTCGAAGCCAAAACCAATATTTACGACAACAATGATTGTCCCCGTGTCTCTGACACTGCACCCTTGCCTACCTCTTATCGCATGGGCATCACGACGCGCGCGGGTAGGTAAGGACGAGTGAGTGCCTCGAGGACAAGGACATCACTCGTAGTGCTCAGCGGTCATAGGCAAGTGTCTGCCTACCCTTTTATGCGAAAAAGGCGTGAATGTATGTATGTAAAGTATTGTTTTTCAAGTATGGATGTATGTTCACCGACATCCAGTCTCAGTCAGTGCATCCGAACCTTTCATCAATTGAATCAGTGAAGCGTCACATCAGAATCAGGGAGATGAGAACCAGTGAGTTCCTGTTAGCGTCAATACTTACGCACCGCAGTTGCAGAGAAGAGACATATATGTGCCACAACATATATCTCTCTTCTCGCGTGACGTCAGAGCTAGCAGTTAGAATAGTTCTGCTACTGGAACGCCGCCACGCGAGCTTTCTTCGAGAACTTTTACAATAACCCCCTCCCACCCCGACGGAAGCCATTATTTATAACAAATGTTGAATACGCGACAACGTGTTTTGTGTTTCTGTGTTTATTTCTACAATTTAATAAGATGTAATTGATTTCCTCCGTAATTCTGTCCACACCAAACTCCACAAAACAGGTAATTAATTCTTGCATTTTAAGAATAATATGACTAATAATAAATAAAGAATAATATGACATAATATGATTATAACTAATTGGTCGTGATTATATTTAAACAAATTATTTTCATCAATGTTTCTTTTCACGTAAAACTAGCGTCCGTAAACCGACTTTATAGACAACCAATTTCTTTTTATTTGTTAATAATGCGTTAACTAAGATTGCAATTTGTTATAATTAATTCAATATAAAATACGAAGGCACTGGGTTTTGGCATATCGAGACCACCATCTATCCGGGGGCCCACCCCGGGGGGGCAAACAAAGACGTCGCCAGAGTCGATAAAACGATCGGGAGCACATCGATACGTTATTCAATCAAAAAACCGACTAATCCAATAGCTCTAAACATGTTTAAGCTAATCTAAGAGTTTCATGTTTTTCTCATGTCAATTCTGACAGTAGGTACAGGTATTGTCAGAACTTGACCAAAATTATTTGGAGCCATTCTTACGGTATCCCCTTCCGACATAAAAAGATTTTAAAAAATTGTTCTACAATTGATGAAAATATCGGTGATAATACATAAAAAATACATACATTTGGTGCGAAGAGATTTTCCAAAAAAGGCTTATGATTGGACGAAACGTATAAGCGTTTTCAATGACGCTCTGTACTCTAAAGTGAAATTATGAAACTCACTTTTTCATAAGAGAAGGGCCAAACGTGCAAGCGGTTCACCTGATGGTAAGTGGTCACCGCCGCACAGGAATTCCGGGTGCGTTGCCGGCCTTGAACTTAGGTCAGCGGGCGCCGGCACTGCTACGGTCACTGCTGCAGCCCCCGCACCTCGTCGTTAACTGAAAGAAACACAGAGCTTATGAAGTCGCTGTAATCCTAACAAATTTTCAATTCCGCTATATAACGTAATTTTTAAAAATACATACATTTTTTTAAATAAAACGTAAAAATTTGCGTATTTTAAAATTACTGTCTGTTTTATTTCTCTGTATTACTAAATATGGATAAAATATTTAGTAAACACCTTCGTTGAACGTTCATCTCCGCGCTGGGGGATTTTAGAGGAGTAATTTCCCATCCGCCACTTATCCCCTCAGACACTCCTCTATTCTTAACGAAGGTGTTCGACAGTCAAACCCAATCTTATGTCTCTCCCGTGCAGGGATCGAACCCGCAACTCATAGCGCAGAAGCCAGTCGCCTAGCCACAGCGTTAGCTGCGGTAAACTACCCAAAGTTAAATACCTATTTTAATTTGCAGAGATGGATGTCGCTTATATCGCCATAAGAACTCTGCATGATGTGAAAGGATTTAAGTGCGAAGATGTGAATAAGTAGGCACCTCATCGATCTAATTCAAGTAGGCATCATCCTTAAATAAATTGGAGTGGTAAAAATGCGAGCAGAAAATGTAAATGTCAATGCTACATGTGACAGTTCAACTCGACGACTCTTAAGACATTCAATACTAGAATACGTAACCGATTACCGCCCCAATAAAAATAAATGTATTCGTAAACTAGGTCCGATACCCGCCCGCTTGCTTCGGCGTAGATTCAAAATTCATAGACTTATAAAAACTATACTATGTCCTATTCCTCGATATAATTTACCACTGTGCCAAATTACATTAGATTCGCAAAGGCGTTTGAGCATAATTGAGTGACAAGCATCTCAAAACACAAACTTTCATATTTATAATATTAGTAAGCAATATTCGGCACGCTTTATAAAAATAATTGAAATACTACAAACCATCTTGAATTTAGAATCCACTTTACAGCATACTGCGCGCACGGAGGAGTGTGTGATTTATCACAGTTACAGTTTATATGGAGAAGGAATGCAGAAAGCAAAAATTTATATATAATATATGATGCAAATACATTAACTTCCATTAAAAAAAAATCTAAATTCATAATAGCAGCATAAAAATACATAGTAAAAGGAGTTTGCTGAATATTTTATAAGTACGTTTAAAGCTTCCTTTGTTTGTGTTATATCATCGATTTGGTTTTTTAACTGTTATGTTGTTATAATTTGTTGTAAGAAATAAATAAATAAATAATGTATTACGGCTGAATTTCGATCATTGGCTTGGGCGACCACTATTTAATAATAATTGTCTCAAAATAACAATGTATATGCTTAACACATTACATACAGAATGTACTTATCAATAAACGTATATAGTATATTTAGATATACTAAATAAATTCATAAGCTCACTTACCATTATCAAGCTTTAGGTTATGTTTTGCGTATACCAAAATGCACATCGCGAAATATGAAGGCAGAATGTCTCAAGTAATGTAACATCTTCCTATATCATTGCAACTAACCACAGTGTTGCACATTCGAAGTACCTGTTTACTATAATTGTAGAAAAACAGAGAAAATAAATGGTTTTTTAATTTAAATAATTTAATTGACACAACCAGTAAATTAATTTACATACTATGCGATTTAGTTATTTCTCTTTAATAACACATAGATGGATTAAACACTAGTTGTTTTTATTTATTACGCACGGACTAGAAAAATGTCTCTTTTTTTTCCAGTCCGTGTTAATAGGATTTTTATTTTTGTATCAAAAGTTCACAGTAATATTAATGAACGAATTCTTTCGAATAATCTTCGTTTTAGAGAAAAAGTCTTCTAGCACATACATTTCTTTTTTACTACATTTATTACTTCTTATATTACAGAAGAGGGTCTGGAAACCAACGCAATCGGAACTTCTTCCGGCACCATTTTGTTTTTGTGCAATTACTGAACATTATTTCCCGTAAAGTAATGAAAACGAAACTTTAAAATATTTGCATTGCACATTTAGTGTTAAAAATTTAATTAAAACTCAGATCATCCGAAGCAATTTATTGCAATGTAGTGGTAAAAACACTAAGCTGACAACACTGCGTCCCCAAACTACCTCCGCCATTTTTTACTTTTATTAATTTCTTCTTTGTTAATTTCTTGATTAAACCTAATTATGATTTATATGTGTATATAAAAGAAGTAACAGGCTAGTAGTCAATACTAATATTATAAATGCGACAGTAGCTCTGTCTGTCCCTCTATTGAACCGATCCTAGCTGAACCGATATTGACGAAACTTAGCACCGCATCCTGTTTTATCCCGAAAAATCAGACAGATCCCACGGGATATTTAATAAGCCTTTGTCTTTACGCAGTGTATTGTAAAATGCAAGATATAAATAATCGATTAACGAATGGATTTGAATGATTTGATGGATAAAAAAAATATAGTTAAAAAAGTTTTTAACAAAAACCTTTTCTGTTGCAAGTTTTTACTTGTGAGGCTTATCTCCAGTAGTGGGTCGTCTTAACCGATTTGCGATTCCACATAAAATCTACCACCCCAAATCATTCCGTGTGTTGGCAATCTATGAATTTTAATATTAGTCTGTAAATAAAATACTATAAGTTAAATAAATAGCAATCGTATCGACGATCCCATGCCATTTGTGAGCCATTCAGGCATATTGTTATATAATTACTTCGCACAAGTAGCTCGCAACATTTTTTATTATATAATTACCTAATACAAGTAAGCCTCGCAAAATGCCCTTATATGGGCATAATATGTCCGAAAGTAGGCGACCAATCAGAGCGAAGCAACATTCGTAAACCAAGCTCGTGCTCTGATTGGTCCGCACCGAGCGCGCACGATGCGTCTATACTCGGTGACTTGAGAAACCACTTAGAATGTATATATATAGGATTAAAACGAAATAAAACGCTCCCATTTTCTCTGCGACTCAATTGTGTTTTTTACTCAACCCGATCAACTCCTACTCAACAGTGGTCCTTCTAGAAGCCGAATAAAGAAGATTATAAGAACTCAAGAACAATTATAGAATATAATAAGAAAATTTTCGTAAAGAAAAAAGAAGAATAAGTGAATTGTTTTTGAAGAAAACTATCCAGCGTCGAAGCCGAGAAATAAATCCGAGGCAGCGTCGTGAAGCATTATTGTGTCGTCTCGTGTCGTCGTGTAACATCGTGTTGCGTCGTGAACCATCGCGTTGCGTCGTGATCCGTCGTGTAAAATCGTGCGGCGTCGTGAAGCGTCGTGCGTCGTCGAGTTAAGTGCTAGAAATAACAGAACGTCAAACTAACACGGCTGGTGTCGTGGCTTACTGCGTACCACCTAACGGTGCCAAACGGTACGTGTGTAAGTAAACGCCGTTCAAGGCGGGAGCGATCATTCAAGCGGGATCGCCGGTCGTCTTTCTGAAGACGCTGTATAGCTTGGCCGTGTCAGTACGTTGCGTGTGTAGCCCAGGGCCGGACTGTAGGCACTGCCGACGAAGCTGGGTATTCCCCCCGGTTCCTGAGCACCTGGACTCGCACGTATTCCTCTGCTGGACGGAACCCACCTTCCTATCCTTTGCGTTTCCATCCCCGTTTCGAGCATATCCCTTAGCGGCCCTCGAGCGGGATTGTTAGGATAAGGGCACGTTAGGATTAGGGCACGTTAGGGACGGGATACAAGAGGAATGAAGACCCGATTTCAAAAGGACGCAGAAAGCACCGAAGGGAACAGTACGAGTACAGAAAACTCTTCGGCAACAACTGACACAGCAACAGACGCGACGAGAACAACAACTGGAACAATGACTGGGACGACGACAGAAACGAACGCAACAACAACCTCGGCAAATAGCGAGGGTGAGGGGGAAAGAGAGAGAGTCAAGGAAAATGAGGATGTCACACAGCAACCGGAAGAATCTAAGAATAAAAAGGCAGAAGTAACCGTCACCAAGAGGACATCAAGAAAAAAAGGAACGTAAGTGGCACCTTCAAGAACAGCGCGCCGAAGAACGGAATTAGAAGCTCAGCTAGAACTTCGACGCTTGAAATTAGAACAAGCACGAGCGCGGAACATGCAGCTACGAGACTCCAATTGCTTCGACTAGATGACCAAGGTGAAGAAACCGACCCAAGTGAAGACGAGGGCGGACGGAAGTCTTCAGTCGAGAAGCGCGGCGACTTGTAACCCAGGTGACGGAAAACGAAGTAATTCACAAGGGGGAGGGGGCCAAGGAGGCTCCCCCCGCCGCAAAGTGTAATGAAACACTTTCGTTAGCGAATGCAATCATGGAAGCTATCAAGACCAGCAACAAGCAAAGCGGATTCGCACCCAAATACCTAGGCGAGTTACATTCATTCGATGGAGACTTAAACGAATGGATGGCATTCAAAACGACGTATGAAGATACGGCTAATAATTTCACGAATGTGCAAAACGTGACGAGGTTACGGCGAGCCGTGCAAGGAAAAGCGCGGGAAGCTGTTAAAGCGCTGCTGTACACCCAGACCGATCCGATTGAGATTATTACAGCGCTAGAAAGAAGATTTGGCCGACCTACGTATCTGATCAAGAATGAAATCGTCAACATCGACAGGTTACCTGCGTTGATCGAAGATGCGAAGGAAATAGTGAAGTTCGCCGGGGTGGTATCCAATACGGTAGCCACCATAAAGAAAATGCAAAAACCTAACTTCCTGCACTCGAGTGACATATCAGAGCGTATAATTGAGAAAATGAGTACTATAATACTCGTAAGATTCAAATGGTTCGAATATCACTCTGTTCGCAATTAAGAACCGATACTCATCGCTCTGTCCAACTTCTTGAATGGCATGGCAGATCAGCTCGGGGCTTACGACATAGGCTTCAAGAACCAATTCAAGAAAGAAGGCATCAGAAACAGGACTAGAGGAGTTCACACTGCCAAGCAGGCCGAGAACTCCGAAATAGAGTGTCTTGAAGAAGTTAACGCTACAGTAGCGTTTCAGAAGAAAACCAAGGAGACATACCCTCTATGCAACAAGGATCATAGCTTCAAGGAATGTCATAAGTTCATCAAGGCTGGCACGGATGACAGGTGGGATATAGTTAAGAAGAGCAACGTGTGCTTTAAGTGTTTGAAGGCAGGACGCCACAGAGGTTTCGATTGCAAAGCGAAAGGATGCGCCAAATGCAATAGGAGGCACCATACGTTGTTGCACTCGGAAAACAAGCAACTAACCACCCCACCTCCCCTCTGTGAGGAAGCGATAACAGCGCCATCAGTGAACACTTTAACAACTACAAAGGCGTACTTAAAAATCATACCGGTAGAGGTGCACGGACCTAAAGGAAAAAGAACTGTACACGCGCTGCTGGACGAAGGCTCGACCATCACCCTGTTAGAAGAAGAAGTTGCAAACGATATAGGAGCGGACGGACCGAGAGACGACCTCAATATCGAGGGGGTGGGGGGTCAAAAGTTAAAAAACCAAAGCGCCAGGAGACTCCAGCTGTGAGTGAAGGGTCTGTACGCCCGACAATACAACTATTTGAGCGCGTACACTATGAATGGCCTACATCTGTCACCGCAAGCAGTCAGCAAAGGAGAGCTGACCGACTGTTCACATCTCACGGGATTGATAGAAGAAATAACATACGACGCCGTGAAACCAGCGCTATTAATAGGGCAAGATAACTGGCATTTAATAGTGTCTCGAGACATACGCAGCGGCAAGAGTAATAAGCCCGTAGCGTCTCTCACAAAATTGGGATGGGTACTACACGGATGTAGTGCCAGTATAGCAAGACCGATTCGTTCAATAAACTACTTGAGGCTTCAATTACGAGAAGAGGACAAACTAGAAGATTTAATAAAATCTCACTTCGCCATAGAAGCGATGAGAGTCGCGCCAAAGAAGCCGATCAACGACCCGGAAGAAAGAGCCCTAAGAATTTTGAACGAAACCACGAAACTATTACCCGACGAAAACCGTTATGAGTGCGGATTACTCTGGCGAAGCGACACTGAAACGAAGCCGGAAAGCAAAGCGAACGCCCTGAAACGCTTCGTTAACTTAGAAAAACGAATGAAAGCGAACAAAGAATTCAAAGCAGAATATTCGAAACAGATAGAAAATCTTCTTCGAAGCGGATACGCAGAGGTAGCACCACAACGGACGACATCATCACGCACGTGGTATCTGCTTCACTTCGCCGTCGTACACCCTCAGAAAAAGAAAATACGGTTGGTGTTCGACGCAGCGGCCAAAAGTAACGGGAAGAGCTTGAACGACGCGCTATTATCTGGACCTGACCTACTTCAATCGTTGTTCGGTGTGCTTATACGCTTCAGGGAAGGACCCATAGCCGTCATGGCTGACATAAAAGAAATGTTTTTAAGAATAAAAATACGAGAAGAAGATCGTGACAGCCAGCGATTCTTGTGGCGAGATGACGACAGTCACGAAATAAAAGAATACAGAATGACGTCACTTATATTCGGAGCAACGTCTTCGCCTTGCTCCGCGATATTTGTAAAGAATAAAAACGCCGAGAGAGAGAGGCAACATTCAGAAGTAAAGGAAGCCATCGAAAAACACCACTATATGGACGATTATTTACAAAGTTTTTACGATGAGTCCACGGCTAAGAGAATAGCTATGCAAGTGAACGCCGTACATCAAAAAGGAGGGTTTCAGCTGCGAGGTTGGGCAAGTAATAATCCCACAACGATAGAGCACTTCCCAGAAATCCAAAGCTCTAGCCAATTACGCATCGGGAGCCACGAGTCACATATAGAGAAGACATTAGGCTTGAAATGGAATGTGGAAAACGACACCCTAGGCTTTGCCGTCAACTTACGCAACACACCGGAAGAGGTGATAAGCGGACATCGACCGCCGACCAAGCGAGAGGTCACCAGTGCCGTTATGTCCGTCTTCGACCCGCTAGGTTTAGCCTGCCCAGTGCTAATTCAAGGTAAACAAATAATCCAGAACATATGGAGAACAGGCATAGGCTGAGATGAACCCCTAAAAGTCGAAGAACAGCGACTGTGGAACAACTGGATTCAACTTCTGAAAACACTAAGCTCCATTCTGATACCCCGCTGCATCTCGCCCGTCGACACCGAGGGGTAGCTGCATACGTTCTGCGACGCGAGCGAGAAAGCGTTCGCAGCGGCGGCGTATTGGCGATATCGGCACAACGATAGCTATGAAGTCCGCTTAATTACAGCAAAATCGAGAGTAACACCGAACAAACCGATCTCTATACCTAGACTAGACTATTAGGCAGTCGGCTCGCTCACGCGGTACAAGAAGAATTAGGCACAAGAAAAATAACAAGAAGAGTGTTTTGGTCCGATTCGCGTATGGCGCTGTCCTGGATAAAGTCCGACCCGAGAACGTACAAGGCATATGTTGCTCATAGAATAGCAGAAATAGAGGAATCTACAAGACCGAGCGAGTGGCGATGGGTACCGACAAATGACAACGTAGCCGACGACGCGACAACAGATCCGCCGTTATCCTTCGACAAAAAACATCGATGGTTTCACGGGCCGGAATTCTTGAGAAAACACGAAGACAAATGGCCGGCAGACCGTAGTGAAACCACCACGAAAGTCACCGGCAAGGAGCGAGTCACCGCAAAAATCCACGTCGTCAGAATCGAACCTGTGCTACCGGAAGCGAGAAGATTCTCAACGTGGGAACGCTTGCTTCGAGCCACCGCACGTCTATTTCAGTCTATAGAGAAATTTAAAACGTTACGAAAATCAGCGCGCATACTGATCGTTAACAAGAAAGAAAATGACTCCGCCTGGCGTCGGCATTCAAGAAAAGCTCATAAGAAAATGAAAATCGAAAACAAGAACTCAAAAGGCTCCGAAAACTCTCTCTCTACCCTGTTTCCTCCGTTAGGCGTCGAATTGTTGCAAAAAGCCGAAAACGAGCTTATCAAAGTCGTACAGCGGGAATGTTTCCGCAAAGAAATCGACGATCTATCCAAACAAAGATCGATACATAGAAGTTCGAGATTGAACAAACTCAAGATAGAGTTGTGCGAGGGAGTGCTAATCTTGAACACCAGAATCAGCGCAGCAACTTACCTAGATCGCAACTATGTATCACCCATTGTGATGGATGGTAAACACAAGATCGTTCGTCTCCTAATCGACAGTTATCACCGAAAGTTCAATCACGCCAACCACAACACAGTAATGAATGAACTACGACAGAAATATTATATACTGTCGCTTCGCACTACGACTAAGGCCATAATAAATAATTGCCATTAGTGCAGAGCATTTAAAGGCGCACCACGAGAGGCTCCATACGGAAATTTACCGGCCGAGCGACTAGCATTGAAGAGCTATCCTTTTACACATACAGGCGTCGATTACTTCGGACCTATGTACATAACCGTCGGAAGAAGAAAAGAAAAAAGATGGGGTGTGTTATTTACTTGCCTAACAACACGCGCCAAACATCTAGAGCTAGCCGCGTCTTTAAGCACTAACTCTATGATACTAGCTCTAAGAAGATTAGCGTCCCGAAGGGGGACCCCGCACACGATGTACAGCGACAACGGAACTAATTTCGTCGGCGCAAATAAAGATTTAATCGAATACACTGAAAACAAAGGAATACGGTGGAAATTCACACCACCGGGCGCGCCCCACGTGAACGGCGTATGCGAACGTCTAGTACGCTCAGTGAAGGCCGCGCTAACCCATACGATGAAAGAGAGAGCGCCGAACGAAGAAACACTTCATACTATATTGTTAGAGGCCGAGCACGTAATTAACTCTAGACCGCTTAACCCCATAAGTCTAGATGCAAACGACGAAGAAAGCTTAACGCCGAATCATTTCTTAATAGGAAGATCGAATGGCACACCCGCCCCCGGGCAATTCGATGACGGAGTTCTGTTAAATACGAACACCTGGAGGTCGGCGCAACGATTAACAGACTATTTCTGGAAACGATGGTTGAAAGAATACGTACCGACATTAATCGCTTCACGCCAGAAAACGACCGAATATAAAGTCCCTGAAGTCGGAGATATAGTATTAATAGCCGACGCAACGTTACCAAGAGGAATTTGGCCCAGAGGCGAAGTGATCAAAACTTATACCAGGAACAGACAACAGAGTGCGCATAGTAGACGTACGCACAGCGGGTGGGACGTTTCGACGCCCGGCGTCGCGACTCATCATCCTTACGAAGATTGCCTCCAAAGAAGACGGCGCAAGCGCCAAGGGGGAGACTGTTGGCAATCTATGAATTTTAATATTAGTCTGTAAATAAAATACTATAAGTTAAATAAATAGCAATCGTATCGACGATCCCATGCCATTTGTGAGCCATTCAGGCATATTGTTATATAATTACTTCGCACAAGTAGCTCGCAATATTTTTTATTATATAATTACCTAATACAAGTAAGCCTCGCAAAATGCCCTTATATGGGCATAATATGTCCGAAAGTAGGCGACCAATCAGAGCGAAGCAACATTCGTAAACCAGGTTCGTGCTCTGATTGGTCCGCACCGAGCGCGCACGATGCGTCTATACTCGGTGACTTGAGAAACCACTTAGAATGTATATATATAGGATTAAAACGAAATAAAACGCTCCCATTTTCTCTGCGACTCAATTGTGTTTTTTACTCAACCCGATCAACTCCTACTCAACACCGTGGGTGTCGCAAAAGTCGACAGAGTGAAAATAAAAACTAGGAGATGGGCAGCAGCATCTTCCGGGAACACCTGAATAAATAAACTGCTGTTGCTGCTGCCTACCTAGCTGCTAACCCGCCTGCCAAGCGTGGCACCTATGGCAAAATCCCCCCAAAATGAGAGCTACTTACTTTTGTGGCACTCTATGGGGGAGGCCTGTGTTCAGCAGTGGTCTAGTGATAGGCTGAAACGACGACGACGACGACTCAAAAAGAAAAATAAAATAAATACTCGTAACTCAACAATAAATAAAAAAAGAGAAAACCCTAATATATAGGTATAGGTACTTAGGCATTTCAATGGTCAAAGTGGGAAATTAGCGACCTCTGTCCGTGAGTGATTAGAATCATCCATCGGTAAAAATCTAATGTATAACCATTAGGGTTAGATGGCGTTGACGTCCTAATCTATATTTATGGAATCCATTAATTTTATTATTTTACGACAAACAAAAAAAAATAAGAAAAAGATTACGTATTTAGTAGTCTGTTTTGATTGAAGAAGAAAGATTGAGGGAGGCTAAAAATAAGTAAGTCAATACATTTCTATCATTTTTAGAAAAGTCTGTCTGTCAGTCTGTTTGTTAAATTTAATCAAAAAACACGATAAGAAAATCGTAGAGGGGATCTTCGTGTAACATTTTGTCTTTGTTTTATTAAAATCGGTTTATTCTAGGAAAAGTTATGAGTATTTTAAGTTTACAAATTTGTTCAATGGTGGCGATGAATCAATGCACTTCATTTAAATCTAATCTAAGACATGGTAATAAAGTGACGTAAAATTAGGTTGTATAATTAAACCTAATACCATAAACACAGTTAATGAAAATATAATTTTGTAATATCTTCACACAAAGAATATCCTTTATACAAAGTACAATATTTAATCAGTAATCACTAGATGGCGATAAATTACGTTATTTTTTGAATAAGGTTAAGATTCCCCGCTGTTTAAATGTCGTTGAGATTTTAGCTTTTAATATGGACACGATGAATATTCCGATTCAGGGTAGGTCCAACTGCATTCTAAAGATCAGATTTTAAAATATTGTACTAATTATACTAATTTAACATTACGCTTTAAAACATAATTTTTTTATCTAATACATATAATAAAAATGTAAACTGCTCGTGTCTGTACATTTTAAAATTTTGTGAAATAATTTATTGAAGGGGGCTAAAAATGAGTAACTAAACACATTTCTATCATTTTTAGAATTGTGTGTCTGTCTGTTTCTTTGTGAACGCAATACGCCTAAAGCATTAAATTTGTTCAAAAAATTGGTTGTCTGAAGTCGGTTTACGGACACGTCATATAGAAAAATTGATGAATAAAAACATTAATTTTTAATTTTATTATTTACAGTTTTTGAAAATTTACTTTAAATAAGTTGTTTAAATATAATCACTACCAATTAGTTATAATCATATTATGTCACATTATTCTTTATTTATTTAATATATCTCAAAAAGTTCTCGAAGAAGCTCGCGTGGCGGCGTTCCAGTAGCAGAACTGCTAGTTCTGACGGTACGCGAGAAGAGAGATATGTGTGTGTGTCACAAGCCAACGCTTGGGCCGATCGTGCCTCTCTATCGCTTATTGCGCGCTCTCACTTGCACGCACGGGCTCAGGCGGAACGTGGCGGAACGGGACACTTTTTCGTGCGCGCTGCCGGTGTTCATCAATTTAAAGGACATTATGTCGTCAAAAACTCAGTACGAAAATTATAAAGTATCTTCCCGTAATATTTAGTTTTTGTTTTATTAAAATCGGTTCATTGTATAATTTTTTTTAAAAAGTATGAGTATTTGAAGTTTACGAATTTGTTCAATGGTGGTGATGAGTCATTAAGTAATCTAAGAAATGGTAATAAAAGATGTAAAAGAAAGTTCTATAGTACTACCAACTAATGAAACTAACACCTGAATCTGAAACACAGCAAATGAAAAATTATTATTATATTTTCTTACAAAGAATATAATATAGATAAAGTGCAATAGTTAATTACGTATTTTCGCCGTCAAAGTTAAGTAGCACTATCAATAGACGGCGTTGTTGTTCAAATTATCGTTATATTGACTGAGACACATTTTTCATAATGTTTTCACCTGGCCCGCGAGTTCAGCTGTACTATGAAGCTCTGTAATGTCTATATATCGATGGCCCCAACGAATAAACGTGCAATCGAAAAACGACAACTTTTCAGGAAGATATAAAAACGTTTGGAATTACATAACTTTAATTACATAATAAATAGACAAATATAATGTGTGATCAAATTAAAGGTAAAAAAGATATCTTTCAGCTCATATACTCGTATTTATTATAAATTAAATATTATCGGTTTACTACATTATTTAAGAAAAACCGTATTAAATTATTATTCTTGTGAATAATATGTGACTTGTTAACATTATTGTATCACTGCACGTTTATTCGTGTCATAAATGAAGCTTAAACAAGTGTAGTGAAATGTTGCATGGTTATTCCACGTATATCTTTTTTTCCCTGAGCCTTGCTCTGGTCATCTACACACTTATTCTTGTATATTTTGTTGCTTTTACATATTTGTAAAGATATTTGTGTCCCGTATATTTGTGTTAACAAGATCGACTCAATATTTATGTAATACGACTTTATTAGTGCATGGTATATAATGTAAATAAGCTATTTTTTTTTTGTTGAAGGTTCATTAAAAAATATTGTTAACAAGAATAATTACTATTTATTTATCCAATTTAGAACGAAGTAGGTACTTATCAAGTATATTATTACTAAAACAAAAACAAGAAAAATCTAACAGAAAACAACTAATAAGTGGTTACTAATAATTCTCCTCGTCACTATCGTTGGTAACTAAGGTGGAATTTAATGGCACTAGATTTCTGTAAAAACACTGGTAATGGTTTGGTATGGCTCCCGAGTCACACAGACTAATTAAATCTCTATATAAAGGAAGAGGTATGGGTAGCATTCCAGTGTATGCGAGTTTTAGGTTTTCAGCGTGTTCTATAGGTTCCCCTCGTCGCCTTCGTGAGTTAGTCCTCGTAATAGCTTGCATCTCTTGTAATTCGTCTTCAAAACTGTATCTAAAGTAAACTGTATCAGGTTGATTATAAGGAAAAACTACTTCTTTAATTTTGCTCCAGTATATTTTATTTAAAACATGCTACAACACTGTCCCTGAACAAAATTTTTCCTTTTCTTGTTCCTTTAATTGCCTTACCATTTGTTTTTCTTTCAAGTGCTTTTCATAGTCAGCTTTTAACTGTTCTTTTCTAACATTATCAGAAGTTTAGTAAATTGAACATATTTCACATAAATCTTTTTTAGGTTTGTGAAAGGATAGGTTAAACTTCGTATTAAATATTACTTCATACTGC
Organism: Luehdorfia chinensis; assembly: GCA_019845155.1. Classification (NCBI taxonomy): domain Eukaryota; kingdom Metazoa; phylum Arthropoda; class Insecta; order Lepidoptera; family Papilionidae; genus Luehdorfia; species Luehdorfia chinensis. The sequence continues at coordinate 49,706 of JAHVAK010000093.1, forward strand.
CGTTTAGTTGCTTTGCATGTTTGATTGTACTGCTGGTTTGTATCTATCCATTCTAAATATAGTCGGTGCATTTTAGAGACATTCAATGTTTCACACAGATATTGCTTTTGACTATCTTTACGAGTATAGTGTGATTCAACTCTTTCAAATAGATTTATATGGTCAATTATACTTTTCTCAGTCTCTTCTGACATTCTTCTTGGCCTGTTCTTATGAGTTCCTCTGTAATCTTTTAAATAATGTCATCTATCAATTTATCAATAGCTGTGTTTACTACTTGCTGTGTAATAGACAAGGTACTTAAAAACATAGTTTTACAAACTTTAATCATGGAATTAGTATCATCGAATAGTTGATATGTTAATGTTTGAGTACGATTATTTTTACGTTCAACTGTAATTTTTTTGACGTTTTCTTTTTTTACATGGCGGTTAATAAAATCCCACTGTCTTTCGTGGTCCCAGATAACCCAAAAATTTTGAAAAATTTTACTCCTCATATTTTGCTGTATCTTTTCGTAACATTTCAGTTTGCAGTTGCACGGTGGACCTATAGATTTTTCTACGTTTTGCTTTTTAGTTCTAACACTTTCATAACTTTTACCAGAATTTTTAAGAGTTTTATTTTTGCGATCTTTCCATAAATTAGGATCTATTTTTCTCTTTTTCGTAAGCGGTTCTATAGGAGTGACGGGTCTTTCCTCCGATTCTGTAGTTACAATATCCTGTGATATATTTTGTGTTTCAATACTATTTAAAAAACCCTCTAAGTCGGAAATATTTCTTAGATCGTAATCATTATTAATGTATAAAACAGTCGGCGTGGCTATAAAATCTATTTTTTGTTGGGTTGATGGAGTCATTACAATAGAATTATCAGTAGTCTGTAAATCATCATTATTATTTACAGGATGCAATGGAGTAGGGTATTCCGTTTCAGGTAGTAATGATTCAATAACATTATGAGAAATATCTAAAATGTCATTTGTTGGTACATTTGGTGGTGAGGTATTATTATCATGTGGAGATACATTTACTACTATTAATGGAGCCGGTGTAATAAAATCATCAGGTTCTGAGTTGACTTCTTTGAGGTCTGATATGCCACCAATGGGGAAAGAACTTCGCGAAAGATATGTGAAATTTTCTGAAACAAATTACTCAAATGAGTACATTACTATGTTTTCAATAACTATTTACTTACATTTACACTCAGCCCCTCACCCCCACGCAGCCCTTGGTAAGTTTTGTAATATATATATTATATCTAACCAACAACCAACGAAAAAGTTTCATCATTCTTACCTTTAATTTCGTTTTGTTCTTCAATACTGCTGTCATCTTCATTAATAATATTGTCTGAAAAAAAAAGTACTTAACATGGATCAAAAAATGTTTACTCGATACAATATCAGCTGAGCCTGTAAAAGCAAATAATCCTTCTAAAGAGAATAGTTACATAATACATAAGACAATAAATTAGCTAAATAATAGGCAACCGCCGCGCGGTGCCTGTGTCAGGTGATTTTCGTTCTTATTACATTTAACTTAAAAGGTTGTCGGAGTCCACATAACATGGTACCACCTGTTATAAAGGGAAAGAATAATAAGAATCCAATTTCCATTGATTAAAGTGTGTATCCTCTTACTTACAAAAGTAGTTAATCAATAATATTTAGGTACATACCGTGTATCCTTCACATACACTCGGCGTCAAAAAAATCGCACATCCGAAAAAAATAATTTAAATACTATTTTAACACAACAGGCCAATGGCAATGTTGTGGTTTGAGGGTATCATTCGAAAGGTAATTTCAATAGCTTTCAGGAATTTCAATTGAATTTTACTTTTATAACGAGACGAAAGAGAAATTAAAGAAAAAGACAGGGTATGTACAAATTAATATTTTAATAAAAATACTTAATAAATACAAAAAAAGTTCTTAAAACCTAGTGTTACCCCCCCTTGCCTTGATAACGGCTTCCATGCGATCTTTCATGGACCTTACAAGGATCGCAACAGCCTCTTGGGGTATTTGTTCCCACTCTTCAAGTACCGCATCTTGGAGCTCTTGAAGAGTGCCTGGAGCTGGATCTCGCGCTCGCACGCGCCGTTTTAGGTCATCCCAGAGATGTTCTATTGGGTTAAGGTCTGGACTTCGTGCTGGCCAATGCATAACAGGGATATCGACCTCCTGTAAATAATCCCGTACAATAGCCGCGGTGTGGCAACGAGCATTATCATGCATTAACATGGATCCATCACCGACATAACCAGCATACGGGACCACATGTTCCTCCAGGATTTCAGTAATGTACCGACCAGCATTTAATGACCCTTGCCCACGGCCACCCCGAGTCCGGGAAACGCACACAAGTTCCGTTTTCCCGTCGACGGACATGCCTCCCCAAAACATACACGAGCCACCCCCGTATTCGACGGATTCTTCGAAGCAGAGTTGTGTGAACCTCTCCCCCTGTCTTCTGTAGACCCTTCTACGTCTGTCATTGCAGAAGAGACAGACCCTCGTCTCATCAGAGAAGAGTACGGTCCGCCACTGTTCTAGAGTCCACTCGCAATGATTGCGAGCAAACTCTAGGCGATCTCTGCGATGCTGTGCAGTAAGTTTTGGACCTTTAGCAGGTCTATGGGCTGTTAAACTCTTTTCGTGTAACCTTCTTCTTATCGTAGAAACACTCACAGATGTTCTCCGAGTTAATCGAAGCTGTTGTTGCAACTCAACAGCATTTGTAAAACGGTTTCGTAAAGATGTCGTAACGATAAAACGGTCATCTCTTTCCGATGTGCACCGTTTTCTTCCAGATCCCGGTTTTCTAACATAACCACCAGTTTGCTGAAAACGTTGGAACACCCGTCGAACTGAAAAACGTCACACTGCCGCATCCCCGACTGCAATAGGGCAATCACTTGAACGTCTTCTTCAGAGCTGGTGTTCATCTTTACTTATTCTTACTTGGGTTACTTGTTCACGTGTGTTCACTGCAAAGTCTAAATTACGACTGGCCCATATTTCATCCAGATCGACCCTTTTATACCCTTTTTAGGTGGTGTAACTAGCGTCCTTACTAACGAGCATTTGACAGTGTTTATTTTTGACGCTCTATAATGATAAATGTTTTAATGATTTCATGATTTTTTTATTAATAATGTAAAGCTATTCAAATACCTATCTCAAACATACCAATATTTATATAAATATAATTCGTTTCTAGCCATTACAGCCATTTTTCGCGCAAACTCAGAGAGGTGCGATTTTTTTGACGCTGAGTGTATATATACGAGGACCATATATTTTCGGAAATATTTAGAGTTTCTGCGTAAAATCTGAGCTTTGGTCATCATTATTTTCGTTCACGGCAGTTTTAATACTTACATATAACCACGCCTTTTTCCGATACAAGGGGTAGGCAGAGGCTCATTTCTTTTAGTATAATGTTGAACACCACTGTTTAGATATTTAAAGGTCAAAGTTAAAACATATTATTACGTAAAACGTTTAAAACGTACCCGAATGTACAATTTGCATTGTACGTTGGTCAGACCACTTTATCTTTCTTTCAGAACTTAACAGTGAGCCCGCTTGCTGGTTTAGAACGTTTGCGACTGTGATATTTCTTTTATTTAATAAAGTGACGAGACGAGCAAAACGTTCAACTGATGGTAAGTGCAACGTCTACCCATTAAAGATGCTGTGTTACTCAGAATATTTCTGTGTACACCACACTGCGCCTGTCACCCTGAGACATAAGTTCTTAAGTCTCATATGCCCCGTGATTACGCTAGTTCTAAGTGCCCTTCAAACCGAAACACAGTAATGTTTGCACACTACTGCTTACAGTATGCACAAGGTGTATTGTGTCCAAACACACATATACTTATGTTGTATCGGCATGGTCTGCACGACGGGAGTCATTGTGAATAAAAGGCAACTGAATTGTCTGAGGATCGATTTAATTCTCATAATATATTGTTAGTACACACTATACAATGAATACAAATACAATAAGTTGACAACAAATGTCTTAAAGTTGGTTGTAAATTCAATAAATTTTAATTTATAAAACCAAGTTTAATTTACTTTTTCAATGCATCGTACCATTATGTTAGGTTGGCATAATGAAAATGTCGCAATTCTACATCTTTTACGACAAAAAATAACAATAACGTGGAGACTTTCGTTTAAGAGCAGCCATTAAACAAAGAAAAAATAATGATAACATGGAGCACTGCTTCATAAGTAATATTTTTTTAATTTACAAGAAAGACATAAGTACAAAAGTTCCTTACACTAATTAGGTTGCTGGTAAAAGGAACGTTTTGAAAATAATTATTTTTTTTCAGGTAAAGTTAGTAAAATGGTTTACAGCTAACTTATTTTACTACATTGTTTTATTTAATTTATTTTGTACAAAAAAGGCACAACTACATAATACAAATTTATATCCTTATAATACTTATCCATCTCTCTCTCTGTCCCCCCGTATGTTTGTTACCTTTTTACGGCTAAACCGTTAAACCGATCTTGACGAAATTCGGACGGACGGACAAAGAATACTTTTTATTAGAGTTCACATGTATTTAAAAAGAAAACGTAAATTCACGTGAACGTAGTGGCGGGCTTCAGCTAGTAACATTACAAATGTGAAAGTTGGCGTTTGTTTGTTTGACTTTCAATCACACTTAAACGACAGAAGAGATTTTTATAAAATTAGGCACAGACGAACACAAGGTAATTAATTCTTGCATTTTTTTAATCTGCATTTCACAGTAACATGACTAAAAATAAATAAAGAGTAATATGACATAATATGATTATAACTAATTGGTTGTGATTATATTTAAACAAATTATTTTAGTTAAATTTGCAAAAAACTGTAAATAATATTTGAAAAATAAAAATTAATGTTTTTATTTATCAATGTTTCTTTAGGACGTTATCACGTAAAACTATCGCCCGTAAACCGACTTTACAGACAACAAATTTTATTTAATCAAAAAAATATTATAATAGTTAGTCATTACAGTAAAGAAATTGTGCGTGTCAGCTCCGAGGCGCGACTGGAGTTTTGATTGAGATTGTCATTGAATATAGAATATACAATCGGCAAAAGGGGTAAATAAAAGCATCTATACAAATAAAAAAAATGGAGGTGTCTGTTTGTAATAACAAAATAACAAATTTTTACTTAATGCTTATGAAAGTTTATACGGTACTTATAAGAAAATAAGAATTTTAAAAAAAGTCCTCAGTTAAGGTCGATTGATCGGAAAGACCGGGGAATGTGGTCAGGCTTGTGACCGGGTTTGCTGGATTCGTTCAGTATGAGAGACGTTCTCCAACTAAAACGTAACCTGGACCAAATTCAAAGTGTGATTCCTCGAATAGCCCCAAAGGGTGGACCACCGTGTTCGCCAAGTCCAATCGCTTCTGTTCGGTTGGGGCACAACGAAAGCGATGGGCGCACCAGGCGGTCGGGTTTGCACCCCGGCCGCTATGGGCATAAAAACAAGCAATGGACAAGATTAAGAGAATATTTTGCCACCCCGACCATTATCCCCGACCATTGCCGACCCGAATATTTTCCCACAGGAGTCGGGGAGCTTGGCCCATTCTCCGGCCGCACAGACTGAGGCCCTGGCCGAGGCCCCTGTGGTCGATTGGACGTATCCGGTGTGTGAGCTTACGTTCACCACCAAGACGGGATTAGGGGTCCACAAGCGTAGGGCCCATCCCGTCGAAGCAAGCACGGAGGCCGCTCCAAAAGCGGCGAAGCGCAGATGGCGCGACGAAGAGCTGGCGCTTATGGCGCGTTCGGAGGCCAGGCTGATGGAGGAGACTGGAGAGTGCTCGAATGTAGACCTGCTCAAGGCCATGCCGGGGTCCGAGCGGACCCTGGAGGCCATTAAAGGCAAAAGGCGCTGTGGATCATATAAGAGCCTGGTACAAGCGTACCGGGCTGAGTACAGAGACCCCAAGAATACGAGCACAGCGTCGATGAGCAGGGGTTCGGCACCGCCGCAACCTCAAACAGCCGAACCTGCCGACCAGACAGTGCCAGCCGTAGTCGAGCCACCTGTAGCTGATGAGCCGCAACCGTGCTCACATGGTGTCCCAGGCGACACGTGTGCAGCTCGTATCGTCGACGAAGTCCTTGAGAGGGCGGCGGCGAGAAGAGCTCGACACGACCTGGGTTCCAGAAGCGCGAGGCGCCTTCGTGTTAAAATCCCGGATGTGACTCGGGCCGTCACCGCACTGGCCGGTTTGTCGAGCCGCAAGAGGAGACAAATACAGTACGCCAGGGTGCGGAGCTATATAGGAAATGCCGAAGTTGGGCAGCAGCCGAAATGATCGACAGCGTGCACAGGCAAGTCCGACACAGCCTCGAAGAGCTGGAAGCCTATTGGCGAACAGTTCTAGAGAAGGTGTCGGATGCTTGCGGGGCAACACCGGAGGCTCTTCGAGCCTTACGGCTACTAAAGTCCTCGTCAGAGGCTCAAAGGGCCGGAACATCCATGACTGCGGGCACGCGGGACTTCACTGGCTGTGGACCCCTTTCACGACCGACGAAGTGAAGGCGGCCAGCTTCGACTGGCAGACCGCGCCTGGTCCGGACGGTATACGTTCGGACGAGTGGCGTATGGTTCCTGCAGCCCGAAGCGGAGGTATTCAACTCTTGGTTGGTCTCTGGCGTAGTCCCAGAGCCCCTCCGGCAATGCTAGACGATTGTGACTTCGTGCCCAAGACGAACGAACATGCTGGGCCGGGCGAGTATAGGCCGATCTCGTTCGCGACAATACCGCTCCGGCACATGCCGAGTGCATCCTGGCGCGGAGACTTCTGGCTTGCTGTCCCCAGAATGCAACGGCACGTTGGAGAATTCCGCCGGACTGAACGCTGTGCTGGGGGATAGCAGGAAAAAGTTGCGAGAGTGTCATGTGGCGGTCCTCGATTTCTCGAAGGCGTTCGACACAGTGTCTCACCAGGTACTTGTCGGGCTTCTTTAGGCCAGAGGCCTTCTGCGACTATGTCGAACAGCTGTATAGCACGCAACCACCGTGATGGTGGTTTACGGAAAGCCGGGCAACCTGTAAGAGTGGGCCATGTAGTGCGTCAGGAAGACCCGTTGTCGCCGATATTGTTTAACATGGAGATGGACTCTCTACCTCTGACGGTAGGCTATAGGCTGGAAATGGAGCGAGTCTCGGCTCTAGCCTAAGCCAATGACCTAGTCCTGTTTGCAGGCTCAAAGGTTGCAATGCAGGAATCCATCAACCGTGTGAGTAGCGTCGCTGCGACGATGGGATCAACACAAAAAAGAGCTCCGTCTTGTCGATGGTGCCCGACGGGACAATCAAAAAGCACCATTATTTGGCCGCGAAAACCTTTAGGGTCGGCCGAATTTGGTTGCCGCAAATATCTTGCGTGGAACGTTGGCGCTATCTTGGCATCGACTTCACGGCGTCTGGATGCGCGACGTTAGAGCATAGCGTCAAACAAGCCTTAAATAACATCTGTAAGGCACCTCTAAAGGCGTAGCAGTGGCTTGAGATTGTGAGGGGACACCTGATTCCGAGGTTTTTGCACGGGCTTGTGCTGGGCCACATCCCGAGTGACAGGTTAAGCATGCTCGAAGTCCAGATCTGGGGTGCGGTAAGGAAATGGTTGAGGCTCCCAAAGAATGTGCCTGTCGGGTACTTCCATGCGGCGTTTAAAGACGGCGGTCTGGCGATCCCAGCACATCGGGCGACCGTCCCGGACCTCATATTACAGAGGTTCGGGCGGCTTGAATCGTCGAGCTGGCAAGTGGGTAGGGCCGCCGCCAGTATGGAAATAATCCGGAAAAAACTGCACTGGGCCGCCGAGGCAACTCCAAAAATTCACCAACATTGATCCGGTCACGGGCCTTAGGTCCGTCGCACGGTTCTGGAGCGAGAGACTGTGAAGCGCGGTGGACAGATTCGAGTTGCGAGAATCCGGCCGCACTCCCGCGTCCACTGAGTGGATAAGGGAGGAGTCCTCACTGATCTCCGGTCGCGACTACGTGCAGTTCGTCCATACCCACATAGGAGCACGGCCCTCACGATTGAGAACTTCGAGGGGACGCAGGGTCGGTCGTGAGTCAGAGTTGAACTGCCGCGCTGGATGCGCTGCTAGGGAGACGACGGCTCACACTATCCAACAGTGCTGGTGGACGCACGGTGGTCTGATCGAGCGCCATAACCGTGTCGTGGGGCTAGTAGCGGAAGCGATGGCCTCAGACCAATGGTCGAAGGTGAAGGAGCCTCGGCTTCAGACTTTGAAAGGCCTTCGAAAGCCCGACATCCGTGAAGGGGGACGTCGGGGTTATCGTGGATGTGCAGGTGGTCTCGGGCCAGCGGCCTCTTAGACGATGCTCATCGGAACAACGGTAGTAAATACGGGAATCACGATAAGCTAGTCGAAATTGTTGCGGGCAGACTAGGACTGCCTTGTAAAGAGAACGTACACGCTACCTCTTGCATGGTCTCCTGGAAGGGCGCGTGGAGCCATGCTTTGTACAGGGAAATGAAGCAGCTCCGAGGGCTAAAAGAGAGTCTCTTTCGGGTAATTCCTTGCTTCGTTTTACGGGGCTCACACATGAGCTGGACACGGTTCAACCAGATGACGGGGACCGCGGTCGGGACGTCGGGATGAGTGTCCGGAGTTCTGTGGGGTATTGGGCCGCTGCCGAGCCCAAGGCTGTTGCAGCCTGTAGGATGCCTTTGTCAAGGCACACTAAGGATCACTCGAACAACAGCCATCAACAGCTATTCGGCACAATGCTGATCTGCCAGCCCTCGTTGGACGGGAGATAGGGGCAGAGGTGTCTCTCGTGGCAGCCATGATGATTACGAATTCACGTTCGCTAAGACGATGGCATGATGATCGGCGGAAATAGCCAAATGCCTCGACGTCTAATTAGTGAGGCGCATAAATGCATTAACGACGTTCCCACTGACCTCTCTAAACTGCACTCTCTACTACACAATTTTAATTAACAAACCAAGTTATTTTTGAATTCTTTTTTAATCCAACATTTGTGTTATGTAAAAGTTACACCATTTGTGGGTAACATTGTGATATGATCAATTTAAACGTAAATAATAAAAACTTGCAGTAAATACTTTGGATACTTTGGGTACTTTGGGTAACGTTAGTAAATAGTACTGTGGTGGAAAGAGTATTTCTAAACTGTTTCAAGAAAACAAAATAACATACAATATCGAGTACCTGATGCAATGACCTTTTTTTGCGTACCTTTAATTTAATTTATCCAGTTTCCTATAGAAATATTTCTCCGTGACCATCTATGAAACTTCATAAACAAACGTTGAATGTAGCTAGCTTAGATCTTAGCGTCAATTATTTTTGACATGAACAGTATACGTGTGTATACGTGAGTATACGTCCAAACAATTTATTCGCTCTGACCTACCGACACTCAATGTGATGTTAAAATATGTTATATATAATACCTTAATATGTGCCACTTGCACGTGATGTTTTTCTCTATACACACATAAAAACGACTTCGGTACGAAGGGTCGCTCAGTAAGCTACGAATAAATTGTAGCCAATCTTTGGGAATTTACACGACTACAATATATAAATGGACTATTACAATGTTCAAAATGTGGGTTGCATTTTAAGTTTAGTATGTCAGTGTAAAGATATACAACAGAATAATAAAGAGGCAACACCAGCTCGATGGAAACCCGAAGATGTAGGAACAGTATTGCGTGCGTAAGCTCGTGTCACGTGTCAGACTCCCTGCAGCCGAGCGACTCCGGCGAGCCGACACACTGCGCACCTGCAATTATGTTACAGGCGCCTTAGCTATTGCCTACTTCGATTATTAAAGGCTACAGCAGACATACGTCCCACGACTGGGCACAGCCCCTTACATTTTTTCGGAGTTATTCTAAAGGGTTTTGTAGCGGAAGGGGACGGATCCGCCATGCCGCTCTAGTGCCTGTCGACGAACTTCACAATTCATCAAAATCTTACTTAGTAGTAGTTAGTTGCATCCATTTGTCCAAATACGTGCTTAGGTTAAATTTACCTCAGCTCTTACGACTTCCACATGATAGGAATAATCAGACATTGCCACACGACGGACCAGGCGGCAAACAGACAGACAGACACAGAAACATGATTTTGTTTTTAGTAACTAACGTGCGCCGGAGGAAAGACAGCTGTGGCAAATTGTAAGTTGTAAAACAGCACTGGAGATTTTGGTGTTCATTTTCTATGAAACGTATGAAACGCTCAGCGTCTGACGATGGCTTTAAGCGTCCCCTGTTCAGTGGGCGGACGCTTCAGGAACAGATTCAGCAGTAGTCGTTTGAAAGCGCTACGACGTAGCCCGCCTACGTCGTAGCGTGTAGCTGCTAGCGTGTAGAAGAAACATATCGTACGTCTATAATCACGCCATGAAAATTTCCGAGATGCAAACTATGTAAACAACATCTAAATATTACTAGGAGAAGACGTCCTTCCCAGATCAGAACACTGCATCTGGCGGGTAGCTACCCATTCCCCTTAGCAATATCATCCGCCCAAATAGCGCTGGCGCTAGGTTTGGTAGACGAACTTTGCAATGGGGAGAGTTAAGAATATGACATTTAATAAAGTAAACGTGGATAGATTCGCTTAAAAATATTACTTACATATGTGTGTGACGTGCTCCTTGCAACGTGAACATTTGGCTCGCAAAGTGCTCACAGTAAAATGTTCTTATCCGCTGTAATGAAAAATAGTACTGTCAATTTTGCTAAAATATAGTTTTAAATATTTGACAGTTTTGGTAATTTTTAAAAAAAAATGAAATGAGAATAAGTTATTATTAAAATGTCCTGCTATTGTTGCGGGACGTAGAGGCGCAGAGACTCGTGTAACCATTGAAAGAAAATAAAAACGCCTTTTCGGGACCATTGTTTTGAGAATAAAAGTGTAAGTAGCTGGTATTCGGTAGAGTAGAATAGCACCTACCTCTTTACAACCGAGGTGTCGTAAGAGGCGACTAAAGTATTGAACGGACAGCCTTCATTCGTGCAGAATAACACCATAAGTACAATGCCACATAATCTAGCCGTCATTTTTCTAATTATGATAAGTAGTTAAAAAGTTTTCAGGGATATGAACATACAAAATACATAGTATAGTGGTTGAAATCATAACCCTCCTGTTGGTTTCGCCGTAGTCGGGTCGTACGTATTTATTATATATGTATTTTGGGTAGGTTAGGAGAGAAAATATATTCGGCTCACATTGGAAGCACGATTTTAGAAATTAATCCCAATGTTCGGGTACATGCAAGCAAAGCCGCGAGCAACAGCTGATATATTTGAAATGTGCTAATTAAGCCCTTTCATTTGATACCCAACACAGCATTATTATTTATTTTTTAATAACGACTTTATGTCCTCTAGAGGGCGCCGTGTTTATTTTAATGTCGTCACATTACCAGCGGACGGTCAAGACACTTCCAACAAAACATCATTTGTCAAATTATGATAAGTAGTTCATAAATTATTGGGGAACAGATGAACATACATACATACCGATCAAAATCATAACCCTCGCTTTTTGCTTTGCCGTAGTCGGGTAAACGTAGCGGCCTTCCAAAACCTTACTCAGAATGCTGTTGTATGTCCGCGCCTTCCACTAAAGTCCATGTAAGAATGACGTTCATAAGTTTCTATCTCCTCATGGGAAGTACTTTAAAACAACTTATTAGACGCACAAAACGGCTAGTACCATGTAATTGTTTGTTTAGTTCTCTATCTATTTCATCATAATCATATCATTTCAGCCTATCGCTATTCCCTCTGCCGAACATAGGCCTGCCCTAAAGATTTCCACAAAACACGGTCCTGAGCCACCTCGCATTTTGGGAGTATTTTGCCATAGTTGCCAAGCTTGACAGACGGGTTGGCCATCGCAGTTTATGTAATCAAATGTTCCAGGAAGATGCTGCTATCCATCTCCTGGTTTCAATTTTCCCTTTTGGCACAGAGGGAAAATGTGAACCATTTTTTAACTATTAGAACACCCAAGAGATGAGATGGGACTATAGATTCTCTTTAGCCGCCACCACACGGCACTCTGCTTACAGAATTCTAAAATAGATTTTCTTACGGGCCAATCCCTTCTTGACCTGGTGGCCACTCTCTCTATGGGTGTAGTACAAAAGACTGGACAGTATTAGCGGCCATCCGCTCCCGCTTGCCTCTGCAGTCTGCGCCGCACCTCGTCGCGGTCTCTCCTCTCTGGCATCGCTCCTGGAAAATACATTTTACTTTCTGATTTATTGGAACGAAGTTCCTTATGGGGCGTTGCGGAGGGGTACCCTAGCCGGCAAAAAACGTCCGTAAAGTTAAAAGAAAAAAGCGTAAGATTTTTATATATACTAATATTATAAAGAGGAAAGACATGTTTGTTTGCAATGATTTAACTCATAAACTACTGAACCGATTTTAAAAATTCTATCACTTATATACAACTACATTATCACCGAATAACATGAGTTGTATTTTATTAAAAAAAAAACGAGATCCGTACGAAAATTACTATGATGTAACTGAAGGTGTCAAAAATTTACTGATAAAAGTCATTATTTGGCGTGCGCTGTAAACACTATTATTGATAAAGAAAATAATGTACTTCATTTTCATAAATAAAGTATTATTATTATTATAGTACTCATCATTACTCACAAAAAAGTCCGCGAGGCTATATGTCTAACTATTATAGTTAAGTCACAACCAATTTTTGTTCAAATTATTCTATAAAAACACGCGTAGAATCGAAAGATGATGACATTCGTATCATGATACTCGTATTAATCCTTATCCTACAAAATAGTGTCATAGTCAAGGTTGGTTATATACATATACAGTCCTCTTTAAATTATTCGAATCGGACCTATCGTTTAGAAGTTACGACAGGTATAAAAATGCTAAAAGTAAGAAAAATGCCGCGGTGTGAGCTACCAGGGAGCGAACTACGCTCGCCTACTATACTCCCTAGTAGTTACTTACCTACTCTTATTTTTTTTTTTTTTGTAAACTTGAAACAATTGAGAGCGTTTCAAAGTTTTAAATAAAAAAAATATTATTAATATTACAAACAACTAGTAACGCTTAACTTTGAAACGCTCTATAAAAAATCATGATAAAATATGTATACCCGAATAATAATTTTTTTATGCCTCAAATAGAACTTGAAATTAATATTTTTATAATAAGTAACTTCGTTCCTATCTGGTGTCCCACGACACCGGTATAAATTAAATTTGAGATGGCTTGAAATGAGAGCGTCATATTGTTAACGACCGCGTGGCCTTTGGCTCTGGGTCACTCTCGTTCAACGCCACGAGTTCTGGGTTCGAAGCCCAGCCGAAACCAACATTAACGAAACAACACAAATTGTTTTATTTTTTTGGATAATGTCACGAAATGAGCAAAAAGTTGACATGATGGTAAGTGCAATGTCTTCCCATAACAAATACAAGGGTGAAGTGGGTGTGAGCTATTTAGCTCTCTGTACCGGCACTTCACCCTTCCTATCTTACTTTAAAGTTATCGATGTCACTTACAAGTATAACGACATAAAAACTCTGCATGCTATGCAAAAGATTTTAGCCTGAAGCTCACTTCACCAATAACAGGTTGTAGGATTTCTATGCAAGAATCCGTCTAGGTAGGTACCACCCCAGGGCCAGTTATTCTGACGTGAAGCAGTACGTTACAGTAGTAATGTGCAGCAATGTAAACATTGCTGTGTTTCTGTTTGAAGGGCATATAAGAGGTAGGCAGAGACCATACACGTAGCCCACTTTTCGCCACCGCGGGAAACGAGACGTGACGGGTGGCGACATACAAACAATACGAAAATCAAATTATGTAAGGTTAGCAATAAAGATAGGTGTCCGGCAGAGTAGAATAGCACCTACCACTTTCCTACCGAGGTGACGTAAGAGGCGACTAGGCCTTTATTTGTGCAGAATAACACCATTATGTGCAATGCCTTCGCTATACTGCTCGTGGGATAGCGAATGGGAGCAAATATTTTTTTACTCGTACCAAAATCGTGGCGTAGTAGTTCGCCACCCGTCACGGCTCGTTTCCCGCGAGGGCGAAAAGTGGGCCACGTGAGTGGCCTCTGCCTTACATAGGGAAAAGGTGTGACTGTATGTATGTATGTATGTATGTAACAATAAAGATAGATTATAAAAAAAATAACAAGAAAGTTCAGTGTGTACAAACTGAGATATAGTGAGTCTGGACAGAGCTTAAATAAATGCTTAAAGCACTAAGTAAATGTTTCTGTACTGTTTTAGACAATTGATGGACAAGATTTCTAAATGGGAATATAAATATACGAGTACAGTGTAATGATGTAACTAAATGGCAGTGAGCTCTGCAGGCACCGACACTGCTGCAGTCACTGCTTCAGCACCTGCAGTGTGTGTGCTGTTCATGTCATGTGTCATCAATTATATACAACACATGACGACCGCGTGGCCTAGTGGTCAGAGTACCTGACTTCTAAGCCGCGGGTCCTGGGTTCGAATCCCACCCGGAGCCAACATTTGTGCTAAAACACAAATTGTTGGTTTTCGGGTCTGGTTGTGCTGTGATTGTCCCCGTGTTTCTGACACTGCATCCTAGCCTACCTCCGATCTTATCGCATCAGCGTTACATCGGGCGCGGGTAGGTTGGGACGAGTGAGTGCCTCTGTGTTGCGCGTACACTTGTGGCACTATAATATCTCCTGCGCAGTTGATGGCTCTCGACAGTAGTCGGCAGTTGTCGCCGTGGTCGAAATCGGCTAGGAGAACATCACAACACATCTGTATGTGACAAATGTTTCCTTACACTAGTTCTATAAATATACATAACTAAAAAGCCTACTCAGCCACAGATATAAGAAGGCAAACATTTTAATAACACTAATTATCTTCCTCAACAATTGAAGAAACAAAATAAAGTATTTCTGGCTGTACTTATTTCTTCTATTTGTATAATTTGTATGCCAGTTGCCTAAGAAATAACTAAAATGTTCAAATCAAACTAAGAATGATTTTTTTGAAAAGTTAACGTAACACCTAATTTCTGGCAACAAATAAATAAATAAATATAATATAATATTTTTTTAATTATTAATTATTTAATATATTCCGATAAATATTCAAAACAGCCTAAAATTAGTATAAATACAACTCTACCTTTTAAAAGATCCTTAGCCCAGTTACTCCAATATAGGAGGTCAATAGTAGCGTCACATGGAGTCCTGCATACTCAACATAGGATTTAGGCACGAAGACATGACAAGGATTCTTCTAAGCCTAAAATAGAAACCAATATATCAATTGTAAGGAAAAAAGACAGCAATTAAAGTTGAGCTTCACTCGTAATACAACACTGGAAAACATAACTACCGCCAACTAAATACGAAAATTTATCTTATTATTATAATTCCCTAAAACGAACTATTCTCGTGGTGTTGTTTAAGACTGTATAAAATTAACAAGCTGTTTCTTATTTCTTACCCGAATATAAAGTAGGTAACTTCTTGTTTCGAATATGTAAAAATTCAGAAATGATAATACGAAAACTTACCTTACGATACGAAGTGAGCCAAACACGTGAAGTAATCAAAGAGTAGGGTAATCACAGAAGACTATTAATTCTAGCGAAGTAATGAAGTGGTCGATCAACGATCTAAAATGGAGATGTTGATGGAGTGGTAGTGTTTATATACTCTTTGATAGAGGGGTTAGATGAAAAGAATGAAAAAGTTATGTAATGATTCATTCAACTAATAGTGTTGCCAACTCCACAATTATATTACCACAAAAATTACATGGAATACTACTCGGCCGTGGCAGCTCAGGGGCTAGGCGCTTGCTTTAAATTACATAGTACGCGATTGACCTGGGTTCGATTCCCGGTGCCGGTGCCACTAAAATTGTTAATTGTAATTTTAAGTGCTGATTTACCACGTGCTCGGCGGTAAAGGAAAACATCATGAGGAAACCTGCATGTCTGAAAAAAATATTTCGAAGACATGTACAGTCCGCCAACCCGCACTGGAGCATTCTTCCTAGCTCCAAAACCCTCTCAGAAATGAGAGGAGGCCTGTGCTCAGTAGTGGGACATTCATAGGCTGAAACTTTACTTACTACTCTGAATTCAATAAAATATTTTAGGTACATGCTACATTTATTTCCTCATAAAATTCTTCACTCTTCAATATTTTTCTCAAGTAGTGACTGATTTACCCAGTTATTTATAAAATTTATTTTACATCTATATAATTTGGTATTCTTTTATCACACATCCTTCAGATTTTTTTAGGAAGACACGTGTATGTACAGCACTAGCCGAAGCCCGCGACTACGTCCGCGTAGATTTAGCGATTAGAACGCACTCACAATACAGCAGAAATAGTAGTGGAGCATCGTATTTTTTTTAAACTGTATTTTTATTATACATTTTTCAGTTTCTTTATTAACGATGCAATCGGCAAACCTTTATAATCCGCGATTAACCATAATACATACATACATAAGATCACGACTGTATCCCATAAGGGGATAGTCAGAGACTGGGCACTCATTGCAAAAACAGATGACTGCCACAATCCACGTTGCACCAAAACAATATAATGCACTTGGTGTGATAGGCGGTGAGCCCATCGCCACCATGCGCTGTTGGGTGCACAGTGCAGTTTAATTCCTTACTCGCCTTTTACGAGATCCATTGGATGAGATGGAGTGGTGGTATTCTTTCAACGAGCCGCCACCACACGGCAACCATAATCCATACTAATATTATAATTGCGAATGCAACTCTCTCTGTCCCTCTGTCTGTTTGTTACCTTTTCACGGTGCAGCCGCTAAACCGATCGTGACGAAATTTGGCACTGAGGCAGCTTGCAGCCTGTCGATGGACATATGAATTTTTGACACGCAAAATCAAAGAGTTCCCACGGGATATTTAAAAACCTATATCCACGCGGACGAAGTCGCGGGCATCAGCTAGTATTGCATAATTGTAATAGTTGTACCATTAAATCAAATTATAAACCATACTCTGCTATATTTATCCGTTAACGTAAAAGTCAAAACTACTACATATAGTGGAAAAACGACAGCTGGCAACAAAATACGCCTGCCCTCAATAATTCATTTTATTTTTACACAACTATGACAAAATGGTGGTACAAAACAAAAGGAAGTTTTAAAATAACCATGTGGGTACATAGGTACGTAGGTATACGAAAACAGGAGCATTTAGACTTCTATTTTGAAAATAATATTTTAGCAAAATCGATTCAAGATCTAAATCTAAAAATAATCATTTTGACTTTGAAGTGTTATTCTACGAGTACATATAAAAAGTAAGAAATTTTTGGAGTACATTTTTAATTTTTAGGGTTTAAATACTTTTTCCTGTCGTATATTGACGACGGCGTGACGTAGTGGTCCCGGGCATCGCGTGTGTCTCGTGACATAGTTCGTCTTATTATTCTTTCGAATATCCATACTAATATTGAATGTGCGAAAGTAACTCTGTCTGGCTCTCTGTCTGTTTGTTACGTTTTCACGGCTCATCCGCTGAACCGATCATGACGAAATTTGGCACAGAGATAGCATGCATCCTGGAAACGGCCGTAGGACACTTCTTATCTCGGAAAATTTAAAAAAAATTCACGGGATATTTAAAAAAAACATCCACGCGGACGAAGGCGCGGGCGTCAGCTGCCTGTGGGTGTCGTAAAAGTCGATAGAGGGAATTTGAAAACCAGGAGATGGGCAACAGCATCTTCCTGGAACATCTGAATAGAAAACTGCGGTTGCCGATTTCTATGTTTTTTTTTTATTGGACAGAGTGACGAAACGAGCAAAACGTTCACCTGATGTAAAGTGCATCGTCTACCCACAAAAAATGCTATGTCACCCTGAAACATCAGTTCTTAAGTCTCATATACCCAGTGATTATGCATGCTCAAAGAGACCTTCAAACCGAAACACAGTAATGTTGGCACACTACTGCTTCACGGCAGAATAACTGGCCCTGGGGTGGTACCTACCTAGACGGATTCCTGCATCCGAATCCTACCACCAGTACATGTCGTGATTCTCTAATAATTATGTTTATACTTTATTAAGATTTTTTTAATAACCTGTCTTAACTAATCCATAATTCCATGCGAACGGAGTCGCGGGTGCAGCTAGGCTAACGTCGAGATTGTTCTTTTCAATAATTCTGCAAGTGAGGGTAAATGGACAACTCACATTCGCAGGTTTCTCACTGTTAACTATAAATCAGTGTTCCCTTTAAAGAGAAGACATCTTGTGTGGAGTGAAGAGCATTCGAGACGAGCGGCTGCGACTAAATTACATAGGTATTTATAAAGCTAATTATGTATTTTTATTATTCTATCTAAATTTTTGTGTAGGTAATTAATAATTAATTAATTGCCGGCTCAGTAGGCGCCGTGGCTAAGCGAAGGGACATATGTCCCGTCTACAGGAAGTTGTTCAGAGTCGGGAGTGTTTTTGCATTCTCTCTGTTTACCCATAAAGATTCTAACAATTTCATTTACTACTTCGTACGTCGTCGTCGTCGTTAATAATAAAATCGTTTGATTAAATTATTAACTATAATATTTTGATAGTGTAGTTGGTTATTTAATACCAGCTGATGCCCGCGACTTCGTCCACGTGGATATGGGGTTTTTTAAATATCCCGTGGGGACTATTTGATTTTCCAGGATAAAAAGTATCCTATGTCCGTCTCCAGGATGCAAGCTATCTCTGTGCATAATTTTATAAAGATCGGTTCAGCGGTTGAACCGTGAATACAACAAACAGACAGAGGGACAAAGGGAGAGTTACTTTCGCATTTCTAAATAAATATAATGTAAACGTTACATTACGCACTCACAAAGATTGTAATAATTCCATTTACTACAATTACTACAGTCAATAATGAAATCTTTTGATTAACTTATTAACTATAATATTTCGATAGTGTAGTTGGTTATTTAATATGGCAAAATAATATAAACGCTTCATTTAATGAATAAAATATGGCTTGGAATCATATGAAATAAATGTTGTACACACCGTATATAGAACATTGTTTATGCTACATCCATACTTAATATTATAAATGCGAAAGTAACTCTCCCTGTCCGTAAGTCTGTTTGTTACCTTTTGGCGTCTCAACCGCTTAACCGATCTTGACGAAATTTGGCAAAGAGATAGCTTGCACTCTGGAGACGGACATAGAATATTTTTTATTCCGCGAAATGACATAGTTCCCACGGGATATTTAAAAAAACTTATATCCACGCGGACAAAGTCGCGGGCATCAGCTAGTGATTATATAAATATATATTCTCGTGCTTCTGATTCACAATCAACGCTAAAAATTTTCAGAAGTGCGATAATAGTCCGATAAACAGCTGGCAGCGGAGAACATAACTATCACTGTAAGCAACAGGAAGGCAAATTTAAAAGATGGCGGCCCTCTGGAGTCGTAGTGATTCGCAGAAGCGGTGTGACGGTGTTGGTGGAAATGATTGCAGCGCCCACGGTAAGGCTGATCCTTTTAATTCTGTTGACACGGATGGGGCTGATATTTATACCACATTGGTCGACGTCTGATTAATAAATTAGAACAGAATATAATTTATTTGCAAAAACTTAAATCAGAGTGTTAGCTGCTAAGTGGTTTAATTATCAATATAAGTCAATATCAAAATATTTTATTAAATTCATTCTGATTCGGACTTCATTTAAAGTCCATGTAAACGTCATAAATAATGTACAAAAACCCACACTAGTTAGAATCATGAAGTCATCATCTTTTGTTTTTGTAATGAAACTTCTTCTAGCGCGATGACCATAAAATTTCGTGGTCGAATTGGAATGCCGAGTTTTCGTGCAGTTTCTGTTATTCTTGATTTATGTTTATCGATTAATTAATAATTGTTTTATACTGAACAGTTATTTGAAAAGGAGTATTTATACTATATTTTTGTTAATTCATGTTTATTTATTTTCATTGTAATCCAATTTCTAATAAATAAGTTTCGTTATGATTTCTCATATTTACGCGAATACTACACAATACATATATTTTTAAAGTTCCGTTTGTATTACTCTGCGGGAAATAAAATTCAGTAATTGTACAGAAAAAAAATGTCGCCGGCAGCAGTTCCGATTGCGTTGGTTTCGAGACTCTCTTCTGTAACATAAGACTGCATTTGTTTGAAAGCACTTCGAGTGAGAAGATACTAAGAACGAATAAATTAAAGAAATTTATGTACTAGTAGATTTTCTGTAACACGAGGATTATTTGGAAGTATTCTTTAATTAATATTATTGTAAAAATATTGACAAATAAAAAAAATTAACACGGTCTACTAAAAACAGACTTTTTTATAGTCAAAATTAAAAGCAAATTGTTCTTTGTTTTCCTTTTATTTATTAGTAAACAGGTAATTCCGTAATTCATTATCTTTTTAATTTAATTCCATGTATTGGTAACACATTATATATACGCTTCAGCTTTCTGCATTCCTTCTCCATATAAACTTTAACTGTGATAAATCTCACACTCCTCCGTGAGCGCAGTATGCTTAAAAATGGGTACGAAGTTTTCTCTTCACGTAATAATATATAGATATTATTCATAGTCGTTTCAGCCTATCACATGTCCACCGCTGAACATAGGCCTCCTCTATAGATAGCCACAAAAGTTTGTAGCTCTCATTTTGGAGGGATTTTGCCATAGTTGCCACGCTTGGCAGGCGGGTTGACAACCGCAGTTTATTCATTCAGATGTTTCAGAAAGATGCTGCTGCCCATCTTCTTGTTTTCATTTTCCTCTGTCGATGTGAAAGTTTGTATGTTTGGATGCTTGTCACTCAATAACGAATGTTACTTACATTCTACTAAATAACTTTGCCGCTTAATTTAGTATAATGGTAAATTATTATATCGAAGAATAGGACATATATAGTTAGTCTATGAAATTGAATCGAAATTTTAATTTACGCTATAGCAAGCGGGCGGGTATCAGAACTAGTTTACGAAATATTATTTTTTATTGTGGCGGTAGTCAGTTACGTTTCAAAGTTTTAAAAGTCAATAGAATCAGGCGGAAATCCATTATAATGAAGGAAAGTAAGTTACTTTGCTAAGATCCACATTCAAAATATAAAAATGGTGTATATTACCTAGTTTTTTGACGAGCACCGCCCGCCCGCAGTCGATAACATTTGAAGACTTCAGTGGTGTATATTATCCAGTGGTAGTATTGTAGTGGTTGGTGGAGAGTACCTGGTGGCGGTTCCTGGTGGCGGTGTTAGTTTGCTTGTGCACGCTACTGAGGGAGAGCGGGCGGTGCTCTTCAAAAAACTAGGTAATATACACCATTTTTATATTTTGCATGCGGATCTTAACAAAGTAACTTACTTTCCTTCGTTTTAAAAGTCGTGACAGTCGACGAGTTGAACTGTCAAAGAGCATTGACATTGATATTTTCTACTCGCATTTTTACCAGTTCAATTTATTTTAGGATGATGCCCACTTGAATTAATGAGGTGAGCTGCATACTTATCCATATCTTCAAGCCTAAATCCTTTGGAAAGCAAGCAGAGTTCTTATGGCGATTTAAGTAATATCCATAACTGCAAAGTAAAATAGCTATTTATGTTTAGGTTGTTTACCCCGGCTAGCGCAGTGGCTAGGCTACTGGGTTCTGCGCTATGGGTCGCGGGTTCGATTCCTGCGCGGCAGAAACATTTGTATGGCCTACAGATAGTTGTTCCAGGTCTAGGTGTTAGTCACATAGATAATTTAAACAGACAGTTATTTTAAAATTACGTATATTTTTTTTGTTTTATTTTTAAAAAATGTGTCACTGATACTAAAATTGAAAATTTGTAAGGATTACAGCGACTTCATAAACTCTATGCATCTTTCAGTTAATAATGAGGTGCGGGCGTTGGAGTAGTGACCGCAGCAGTGCCGGCGCCCGCTGAACTGAGTTTAAGTCTGGCTCGCTTCCGGAGTTCCTCCGGTATTGCGGGTGTTCATGGACGGCGGTGACCACTTACCATCAGGTCAGCCGCTTGGTTGTTTCCCCCCTCTTCTAAATTAAAAGTAAGTTTCATCATTTCACTGTACACTTTTTAATCATAAAATTTAAGTACGTGTAGGACAGCCCACGAGTCTTAGCCAGACCAAAGTTCGTGCAATAGATGTAGTAGATAGTAAACATTTCTTAGGAACCAAAACGTAGTATGAGGCGGCGTGCGGGGGGATCTCACCTATACCACCAGGTTAGAGATGCACCCAACGTAAACACAAGCAATCCTTTATATAATCGAAAATCTTAATCGATTAGTGTCATTAAGAATTAATTGATTTTAGGGTATATAAGATTATAAACAAAAATCGATCGTAATCGATCAAATATCGTAATCGATTAGTTTCATTTAGAATTATTGATTAAGTGTATTTAATACAAGTAACGAAATAAATTTCGAATATAATAAAAATAAATTGAATAGTTATCGTTAATAATTGACTTTAGTCCTTATTAAAAAAATACATAAGCCTTTTTTACTATATTAATGGATAAAATTTACATATATTTTTAAAAAACTAAATAAAAATATCTTTATATTTTCATTATTTCTCTCTATTTAAAATATAATCGATTGCACATCCCTTTGAGCACAGTCGGTTACAAAAGTTTCGTTGCGATTTTTGTTAAATTTTTCGTAATTGTTATTGTTGATTTTTATTATTTTTGTTAAGTTTTGCGTTGCTATTTTGTGTTTTAGTAATATAAAGATAAACAAATAAAACTTGTGTTCGTATTAAAAAAATCTGCCATTATGTTAATCGGTAACCTGTTAAAGGTTAATGGAATCAAAAATGTATCGTGTTTGGTATTTCCTGTATATTTGTTTGTGTAGCAATAAATTTTCTTCACGAGTGTACTTGCGCGAAAGTTCGGAGAGCCTATGTTCAGAGTGGCCCCGACTTGATAAATAGACACAGAGTCGGCTTCCGCCGCCCTCGTACTCACCGACTCGGATTGCCAGTACGCTCCTACGCAGTAGAAATACTTCCAACGCATTTGCAAATACTGACAAATACTCATAAGTATTTTAAAACCTGGCTTTCGGTCCTGAATTTTTTACATACTCGTTCGTGAAAGCAAAATTCAATACCAGTGGTATTAAATTTTGCAAGTGTATCTCATCCCTGCTGTGTCGGGAACATATTTTGACTTTATGTGCAAATGTGTGCGTGTGTGCGTGTGTGAGTATGTCTGTGTGTGTGCAGAGCGCTCCTGTCGTGTCACGTAAGTATTAAAGCTTACGTGCGAATTTACAGATTTGTTTAAGAAACTGAAATGTTTTTGATTCAAAAAATATTTAATGAAGATCAAAAACAGTAAAATTGAAAACAGGTTGCATTTGTTATTGTAATAATAAGTCAAACGCGAAATTAAATACTGATTATTAGTGTAAATGTATGTGGCGCGTTCTCATAGATGGCGCGGACAAACAAAAGCATTTTGAATTTTTTTTTATTGTATAAAGTGATGAAACGAGCAAATCGTTCACCGGATGGTAAGTGCAACATCTGCCCATAACAAATGCTGTGTCACCCAGAAAATTACTCAGTGACACCACACTGCCCATCACCCTGAGACATAAGTTTTTAGTCTTAGATGCCCAGTGATTACGCTAGCTCACAGTGTGCTTCAAACCGAAACAGTAATGTTTGCACACTACTGCTTCTCGGCAGAATAACTGACCCTGGGGTGGTACCTACTTAGACGGATTCCTGCATAGGAATCCTACCACCAATAAAATGTCAATGTCTTTGGTAGGCCGCTTCCTTTTATAGCATTAAACCGGCAGAGTAGAATAGCACCTATCTCTTTCCTAAAAAGGTGTCGTAAGAGGCGACTAAGGTATTTTACGGACAGCCCTTATTCATGAAGAATAACAGTATAATATGCAATGCTGTCACTTTGTACCTAGACGGATTCCTGCATAGGAATGCTACCACCAGGTGCCGGCACCATTAAAATTGTTAATTGCAATTTTCAGTGTCGATTTACCACGCACTCGGCGGTGAAGAAAAACATCGTGAGGAAACCCACATCTCTGAGGAATAATAATTATTTCGAGGACATGTGAAGTCTGCCAACCCGCATTGGAGCAGCGTGGCGGACTCTTCCCGGCTTCAAAACCCTCTCAGAAATGAGAGGAGGCCTGTGCTCTGCAGTGGGGCATTTATAGGCTGTTAGTTTACTTTTTCTAAGCAAGTAACACCATTATATAAATAATTTTTAGATTAAAAACATAGAATACGTTTGCTAGATTAGCGCAGTGGCTAAGTACCTAAATGGATAGTGCGCTAGAGGTCGCGGGTTTGATTTCCGCACATGACAAACATTTTATGGCAAACACGTAGTAGTTTCGGACCTCGGTTTTTGTGCATGTGCAATTAATGTCTGTAAAACGCAAGCGCGATAATGAGAAGTGTTTATGTAGATCATCGCACGTAGCAAAGTCCTCGTCGTCGTCGTCGTCGTTTCAGCTTATCAATAGTCCACTGCTGAACATAGGCCTCCCTCATAGATTGCCACAAAAGTTTGTAGCTCTCGTTTTGGGGGGATTTTGCCATAGTTGCCACGCTTGGCAGACGGGTTGGCAACCGCAGTTTATTTATTTAGATGTTCGAGCAAGATGCTGCTGCCCATATCCTGGTTTTCATTTTCCCTCTGTCGACTTTTACGACACCCACGGGATGAGATGGGGTGGAAATTCTGATGAAATTTTCAGGAATGGCGTCCAAGAGCCCAGAGTGAATTGCGACACAGACAGAGGACACGCGCGCAGCACTGAGGGCAGTGAATAAGTATTATTATGATATCTGTCCGCTGTGAAGACAATTAACGGTACGTGAATGAAATTATTTTTAATAATGATAATGTTGTACTAGATGTACCCCCGACTTCGCTTGTATGGCATTTTGCATTTGTTAATCAGGTGATTTATAACATCTAAGTGAACAATTTCAATTATAACTAATTTTATTTTAGAGAATTCATTGAAAATGGGGCCCAGAAGAATCTTATTCAAAAGCAATTTTACATGGACGAAAGTCCGGTAGTCAATTAACGTGGTATAATTCCAATGTACACGAGAAAGTTTTCAATAGTCAAGGGTTCTGCTACTGTACCATAGATGGCGTTCAGTGCAAATTTATTATTAAATGTTTGTAACTTTGGAAGCGGTGAAATAAATACGATGAAAAATACATATCACAAGTCGGTTCCAGAGTTCTTATCCATAACCCGTGTTAATTTCATATCAATAGCTTTAGTAATTCTCGAGTTAAGCCTCATTCGTATAAGATGATAGACAAATGACAACCGCGAAGCCTACTGGCCAAAGTTACAACTGACTTCAATGCCGTGGGTCCTGGATTCGAATCCCAGCCGTAAACAACATTTGTCCAAAAAAAAGCGCGGGTGTGAAAGGCCTTCACAGAATACCCTCTAATTCCCCGGGCGAGCCAAGTCTTTAATGTGTCGCTGCATTCATTGCAACAATTAAAATCATTCGAAGCAACTCTCAAAATCAAGATCGATTTTAGAGTTAAAAGATTTAAAAATATTAAAGAGATTTTTTCACTTTGTAGAGAAGTTCCTTCTTTAAACAATACATACATACATGTTTTATAGATATGTTTTTTTCCCATATAAGGGGGTAGGCAGAAGCCACACCTGTAGCCCACTTTTCGTCCCCGCGCACCACGTAGTCGCCATTTTGGTACTAGTCAAAAAATTCTTACTCCCCATTGCGTTCCCACAAACAGTATAGCGACAGCATGGCATATGATGGTGTTATTAGGCTGTCCGTACAATGCCTTAGTCACAATGCAGGTGCTATTCCACTCTGCCCAATACTGCATACCATTTTATTCTCAGAACAATCTTCCCGTAAAGGCGATAATCTTTTCTTTCATTAGTTTCACGAGTGTCTGCGCCACTCCGTCCTGCACCAATAGCAGAACATTTTTATACACGTTAATAAATCGTACTTATTTCATATTTAAAAAAAATATGACCAAATCTAACAAAAAATTAAATGGCCTGGTTTTGGCACTCTCACTACTATTTTTCATTACAGCCGATAAGAACATTTTGCTATGAGCAGTTTGCGAGCCGCCTGTTCACGTTGCAAGGAGCACGTCACTCGCACAAATGTAAGTAATATTATTAAGCGAAGGGGTAAAGGTTTATTAAATGTAATATTCCTTTCTTTGTCCACTGCAAAGTTCGTCTACCAATCCAAGCGCAAGCGCTACGACGTAGCCGGGCTACGTTAGCTACGCCGTAGCGCTTTCAAAATATTACTGCCGCGATGCAATTTGTAATACAACTTACTACTTACTTTTTGTAAACCACTACATATTTTTTATACCTTGTAAAAAAATTGATTGTCTGTAAAGTCGGTTTACGGACGATAGTTTTACGTGACAACGTCATAAAAAAACATTGAAGATAAAAACATTAATTTTTAATTTAGAGTCAGATTTAAAAACTCTATTAGATCTAGGTCGTTCTGTTTAACTTGCCGGAGACTTGAACAGCAAGCACGGCAGTTGGAATTCCATCGTTAATAACACGAACGGTAATAAACTGTACGATGTAGCGGAGAGACTTAACGTAAACGTTATAGCTCCCGAAACCCCAACCAGAGTACCGACGCAATTTCATCAGCAGCCGGATATTCTAGACGTAGCTATTATTAAGGACGTGAGCAATAGACTCTATAGTTACGCTTCACGAATCGGATCACCGTCCGGTCATTTTTACGCTGGGCCAGCCAAAAGGTGAGGTCCCGCAGACCAAAACCATTGTGGACTGGCGTACCCTCGGAGTCAAACTCGAGGCTACGAGCTCTCAGCACTTAGACGAAATTCCGGATACTATCGACTCGCCAGAGGTAGCCTGTCGAGCGATAAAATCTTTTTCAACTCATATCAAAACAGCCGTCGGAGAATCCTCCCGGACGGTTACGGTGTCGAGCGATCGACGCTGTAACCTGCCGGCGGACCTCCAACGCCTGATTAGAGAAAAGAATCGCGCAGCTAAAGTGCACGATAGATATAGAACCGACGCAAATAGACTCAGACTGCGCCTCCTACAAAGGGATGTTAAAGAGCGCTTATGTTAGTATAATCAAGACAGCTGGGACACTATGCTTGGAGAATTCGAGCCGTCGCACACTGCCTACTGGCAGTTGGCATGATCTCTCAAAGCAGAGCAAGTCTCACCCATGCCTCCGCTCATTAGATCACTCGACAACTCGCTCGCCTTCGACGACAGCAAAAAGCCGAATGACTCGCAGACAGTCTAGAGAGCCAATGCACTCCGTCTCTCGCGCCTGCGGATCCCGACCACCTGCAGCAGGTCGCCGCGGAACTCGAACGCAGGGCTGCCATACCACCAGTGGGCGAACCACTGCCTCCAGTGACTCTCGACGAATCTGTCGAATCGAATCTCGAATCTCACTAAAATAGTTAAAAATCTCAAAAACCGATCCGCGCCCGGCCTCGACGGCGTAAACAAAAGGGTGATGAAATGTCTAACTACGCCGCTATTGTGTCTGTTAGTTAGTATTTTTAACGCGCTCCTCTTCAGCTGCTCCTTCCCGGACGACTGCCGGACGACGACGGAAGGAAGCCGACGTTATTGACATTCCGAGGCCTAACAAGCCTAGGAACATACCGTCCAATTATCGCCCAATAAGTCTCCTCAACTCGATGGCTAAGATTTATGAGCGAATTATACTCAGACGATTAAAAGACTATGTTCTTACTAATAACATTCTTCCCGACGAGCAGTTCGGCTTTCGCCCTGAACACTCGTCTCGTCGTCGTCACTCATCAAGTGCACCGCTTAACGGAGCACATTTTAAAGAATTTAAACGACCGCTCTAAGCCTTTAGGCACAGGGGCCTTATTTTTCGATGTCGCAAAGGCATTTGACAAAGTCTGGCACGACGGCTTGTATTACAAGTTAAGTAAAGTGCCGGACAGACTCGTGAACATCATACGATCCTTCTTGTCCAACCGCCTATTTCGATTCCGGGTAGAGGGAATGCGCTCTTCAAGCCTCCCTCTCCGAGCGGGTGTCCCTCAGGGCTCCTGCCTCTCCCCACTTCTTTTCTCGCTATATACTAGCGATATTCCTAGAGACCCGAAAGTCAATCTTGCGCTTTTCGCAGATGACACGGCCCTGTACTATTCCGACAAGCACAAGGGCCGCATAACGATTCATCTCCAAGCCGCAGCCGATCGCCTAGGCAAATGGAGAATAGAGGTAAACCCCGAGAAAAGTGTAGCGATATACTTCTCGAGGGGCACGCCAAAGCCCGCTAGACGAATTCACACAATCGGCAACAATCAACTAGGCACGATCACCCTGTTCGAACGTTCTATTCCCTGGGAAAAGAGCGTCAAGTACCTCACTTTAGATGCAGCGATGTCGTTCGCTGCACACATAAAAGACGTTCGAAATAAAGCTACCCTGTACACACAGTTAATAGCTTTAATATAACACGCACCACGACGCGCGACCGCCGTAGAGAGCAGCGCGCAGCAGTCGACAATCACACCGCGTACACACTATACACCCGTGTTCCAGGGCGGTTCTCACCGCCCAGAGTTACCGACACACAATTCGACAGTCCGAATGGAGGCCCGCAGCCTCCCTCCGACGGTCATTAGACGACTTAAAAACCTTTTAGAGATATTCTAAGTCACGCAAGTACGCAGCGAGCGCGACAGTCCGAATTTCGAGGTTATTGTAGGAGTTTATTTAAGTATTTATGTTTGGGTCAAACCTGTAACCGGTGAAACTGTAAAAGCGAAAAAAGGCTAACAGCAATTACATCACCGTAATTATATATATATATTATTTTTAATTTTCAAATACGAGTATTATTAACAGTTTTTGCAAATTGAATTTAAATAATTTGTTTAAATATAATCACGATCAATTAGTTATAATCATATTATGTCATATTATTCTTTATTTATTATTAGTCATATTATTCTTAAAATGCAAGAATTATTTACCTTTTTTGCCGCTGTTTTGAGAAAATAGTAATTGAAATGAACAAAATGAATTACACTAAAAATTATGGAGGAAATCAAATACATATTATTAAACTGTAGAAATAAACACTAAAACACAAAACACGTTGTCGCGTATTCAACATTTGTAAATAATGGCTTCCGTCGAGGTGGGCGAGGGTTATTGTTTTCGAAGAAGCTCGCGTGGCGGCGTTCCAGTAGCAGAACTATTCTAACTGCTAGCTCTGACGTCACGCGAGAAGAGAGATATATGTGTCACAAGCCAACGCTTGGGTCGATCGTGCCTCTCTATCGCTTGTTGCGCGATCTCGCTTGCACGCACAGGCTCAGGCGGAACGGGACACTTTTTCGTGCGCGCTGCCGGTGTTTATCAATTTATAAGACGTTATCACGTCAAAAGTATTTCGGTCATATGTTTATGAATTAGCACCTGATAATTTGTTTACTGCAAAAGGTACTATTTTCCTACATAAGGTAAAAGTCATTATTGTAGTTAGATTTACAAAGAAACCGCAACTTCTAAGGGCTTTAAATGATATATTTAGTTATAAGTATTATATCTGCTACTCGTATAAAAGGCATCATACAGCTTTTGTGTACGAATATTTCGAGTGGGGCAAAGTTCTCGCATTGTCCTTTAACATAAAACACATACTTTGGACAAATGGATGTAACAATATTAAATATATCAGTATCTGTTTTACGTTTAGTTGTTTCATAATCTGTTTTACTGGTGGTAGGATTCCTATGTAGGAATTCGTCTAGGCTCGTTGTAAACAACATTTTTCCAAAAACACAACATTTTGGTTTTTGGGTCTGGTTGCGTGTGAAAGGTATGGTGGCCATAAAACGCTCTCACGATAAAGGAGACATTCTAGTGTGTAGCTTCGTTTCAACAGAATGCTTTGCTATGCTGTAATGCGTATATGCGGTATAAATATGGTATTTGAGTTTTATAAATATTTACGTATGATATCTATAAAACACCTCTTTGCCATTGACCGGGTCTCGGTTTCCCTTCACTCTTCATACGAATCGCAGCAGCTGTGTTAACGGCTACGGTGCAACTTTACTTTACTGGTGGTAGGATTTCTATACAGGCATCCGTCTAGGTAGGTACCACCGCATGGTCAGTTATTCTGCCGTGAAGCAGTAGTGTGCAAACATTACTGTGTTTCACTGAAAACCTAGTGTAATTACTGGACATATGAGACTAAAGAACTTATGTCTCAAGATGCAGTGTTGAACCACACAGAAATGTTCATTTGTTATGGGCACACGATGCACTTATCATGAGGTGATTTTGATCAGGTGAAATTTTCCTATAAAAAAAAACTATCTTCTCACAATGATACATGCGAGAGGCTCATGTCAGTCAGCTATCATGAACTCCTGTGCTCATTATAGCTCACTGCTTCTATAATGATAATGCTAGAGTCAAGATTGCTGTGCTGTGCTAACACAAGTGCTAAGTGATACACCGACCGTGTATCATGTCTACGTTTATGCTGTAATAGTCAGACTGTCTTAACTATATACAGATAATTAATTGAATGAGAATTCATTTATGTCGACCGGCGCAAGAGCAGCAAATCCCTCCCCTTCAGCTCCGAAACCCTTTGGAAATACTCCGAAAAACTGTAAGGGGGTCAGTGCCCAGCCGTGGGACATACGTCGGCAATAGGCTTTAATAATTTAAGTGGGTGATAGCTGAGGCTCCTGTAATATGATTGCAGGTGCGCGGCGTGCCGCCGTGTGTTGGAGCTGAGCGCACGCCAGTGTCGCTCGGCTGCAGCGGGACACTGACACATGACACAAGCTGCTCAACACTGCATTTGTGGGTTTTCATCGCACCGATTTTTCCTTTCTTATTATGTTGTGTATCTTTACATTAATATTTTTTTTAAATTCCACCCACATTTTGAACCCTGTAATAGCACATTATATATGCTAGTTGTCTAAATTCCGAAAGATTGTCCACAATTTATGCCAAACTTGCTGGCCGACCCCGGGTTCGCACAGAAATCATTGTTGTGTATGGAGAAAAACATCATGTTCAACTTATTTTTAGGTACAATATTTAACATATTTTTACGTCACATTGAGGTCTGATTGTCGGTAGGTCAGAGCGAATAAATTGTTTGGATGTTACACGTATACTATTCATGTCAAAAATATTGGATGCTAAGGTCTAAGCTAGCTGCATTCAATGTTTCAACCGAAGTTTATCTCGCGTTGCTCCTCACGGAGCACGGAGAGACAGTTTCGGGGCTCTGGGCCCCCTGACTGTAGTTTTCAACGCCGTTTGCAACTACAAACGGGTCTCTGGGGTTCGGTTTTGAGGCCGAAGTGGTTTGCGGCCATTTGTGTGGCCGGGTAGTGCGGTTTCTTCTTTCTTCTTTCTTGAGGCTTCGCTTTTTCACACCGCCCTCTGCGCGGTACTAGCCAGCCGGGTGGGACCCCTTGCGGGGAGGCCCAGCTAACGACCAGCGAACGGGCGGCGACTTGGGCTTCGTTGTTGCTTCGGAGGTCCCTAAAGACCCCTGAGGCGATTGGAGGTTGCACGTATAGGGGCGCTATGCCCCTTGTGTGCAGTATCTCGGAGTTGTCGGCTGGAATGGGTTCCGGGCCGGTCGTCCGATGAAATCCACGAGGCTCTCGATGAATCGAGGTCTCGGTGGATGGCGGTATCCATTTAAGAATGGATGAGTCTGAGTGACTTATCCACTGGTGCCTAATAGTTTGGCAATGCCGCTAAATATCACTGGGAGTGGATCCTCGCCAGCGATTAGGGCCGTGAGTACATCTTGCAGCATTTCCACTGCAGACATAATGACTTCTTTGCGGTCCGCGGCGGCGTCTGAGGTCGTGTTGACCTTGGGAGCTGCGTGCGGCGTGGGTTGAGCGCTTTCGGGCGCGGTCTGTGCGGCGCGCGGCGCGGTTTGCGCGGCGATTGGCGTTTCTTGTGTCGCTGAAGTCACGGTCTGTGACTTCGCGGCAGGCAGGGGCGAAGTTTTCTTCTTCCTCCTCTGCCTTTTCTTCTTCAGCTTCAGCTCTGCGGTTGCACTGCGTTCGGGTGGCCCGTTTGCGGGGGCCATGAGCGTCGTCGGGTGTTGAGCGGCGTCGGCCGCTACTGGGGCGGCTTTGGTTCTCGGCTGCGATGTGAGTGCCAGGGTTCCGGCTCTCTTGTTTTTCACCTCCTGCTGAAAAATAGGACAGGTGATGTTATTGGCTGTGTGTGCGTTTCCACAGTTAGCGCACGTCGGGGGCTCCTTTTTGGAGCGTGGGCAGTCTCGGGCGGTGTGTTCACCGCCACACCTTACACAGGCTAAGGGGCGGTGGCAGCAGTGCGACGAATGCCTAAATTGTTGGCATCTGTGGCACTGTGCGGGGCCTTTCTTTCCACGCCAGGATTCTATGCGAATTCCAGGCATGAAAAGAAGTTCCTTGACTTCGTAAATAGTCGATGCGGTTGCGGTGCGCTTCAGTTGCGCAAAGAATATGCAGCCTGCACGTCCCTTGCGCGCCTGAATCTGCTTGGTGTATTCGGGTTCGAACCCGAGTTCGCGGAGACCCTCCTCGATCTCCGCGGCTTCCGTGTTTGTCGGCAATCCACGGATTGCGACCTTGATGCTCCTTTCGGCCGGGAGGGAGTACGAGAACCATGAGATTCTCTCCTCCTTTTCCAGCTTAGTCAGGTATCGCTGTATAAAGCGATACTCCTCGTCTGTGCTCGGTAAGAAGCGTACGCCCTTTCCGTAGGGGCGGGCGTTAGGCCTCCTGCCGAGCCCGGCAGTGATGTGCCTGAAGTGGTGCGCCCAATTGGGTAGGCGTTCCACCACTAGAGGCGGGTACTTCGGCTTCGTTGCTTGTCTTGCTCCGTCCGTTGCTGGCGGCGCGCTAGACGGGCCGGCAGTAGTCGGTGGTGCGCTAGACGGGCCGGCGCTAACCGGCGGTGTTGCGGTTGTGGTTGCGGTCTTCCTCGAGGCCACGGCGTATGTGGCCGCTGTGGCTGGCCTGGGTGCCTGCAAAGTAGAATTAGTATTAGGATTTTGCGGGGGCGCGACATCCATCTGATCCGTTGAGGAGCAGGAGGAGTCGCGTCTAACCCGCGGGTCACGCTGCTGCCAATTAGGAGGCGTGAGTGGTCTTGTTATGCAAGAAATCGAGGACCGCCACATGACACTCCCGCAACTTTTTCCTGCAATTGCATTCTCTTGTATCCGTATATGTCGTGGAACAGCAAGCCAGAAGTCTCCGTGCCATGTGATGGAGTGCGTGTGCCGGAACGGTATAGACGCGATCGAGATCGGCCTATACTCGCCCGGTCCAGCAGGTTCGTCCGTCTTGGGCACGAAGATCGTCCAGCATTACCGGAGGGGCTCTAGGACTAAGCCAGAGACCAACCAAGAGTTAAATATTTCCGCTTTTCGGGCTGCAGGAACTATACGCCACACGTCCGGACGGCTTCCGTCCGGACCAGGCGCGGTCTGCCAGTCGAAGCTGGCCGCCTTCACTTCGTCGGTCGTGAAAGGGGTCCACAGCCAGTGAAGTCCCGCGTGCCCGCAGTCATGGATGTTCCGGCCCTTTGGGCCTCTGACGAAGACTCTTGTCGCCGTAAGGCTCGAAGAGCCTCCGGCGTTGACCCGCCAACGTCCGACACCTTCTCTAGAAACAGTCGCCAATAGGTTTCCAACTCTTCGAGACTGTGCCGGGCTTGCCAGTGCACGCCGTCTAACATTTCGGCTGCTGCCCGACTTTGACATTTCCTGTACAGTCAGTCAAACCGGCCAGTGCGGCCCGAGTCAAATCCGGGTTTTTAACACGAAGGCGCCTCGCGCTCTTGGAACCCAGGTCGTGTCGCACTTTCCTCGCCTGGATCTGAGCTGCACACGTGTCGACTGGGACACCATGGAGCACGGATGCGGCTCACCAGCCACAGGTGGCTCGACTACTGCTGGCAGTGGCTGGTCGGAAGGTTCGGCTGTCTGAAGTTGTGGCGATGCCGAACCCCTGCTCGTCGACGGTTGTGAACCCCCAATTCCGTCTTGGTGGTGAACGTACCTGTGCCCGACTCCTGTGGGAGGTTGGGGTGGCAAAATACTTTCCTTATTTTGTCCATTGCTTGTTAGTTTTGCCGATGGCGGCCGGGATGGGCCATGAGCGTCGTCGGGTGTTGAGCGGCGTCGGCCGCAACTGGGGCGGCTTTGGTTTTCGGCTGCGTTGTGAGTGCCAGGGTACCGGCTCTCTTATTCTTGACCTCCTGCTGAAAAATAGGGCAGGAGATATTATTAGCGGTGTGTGCGCTTCCGCAGATAGCGCATGTTGGGGGCTCCTCCTCTTTGGAGCGTGGGCAGTCTCGGGCGGTGTGTTCGCCGCCACACCTTACACAGGCTAAGGGGCGGTGGCAGCAGTGCGATGAATGCCTAAATTGCTGGCATCTGTGACACTGTGCGGGGCCTTTCTTTCCACGCCAGGATTCGATGCGAATTCCCGGCATGAAGAAAGGTTCTTTTACATCGTAGATTGCCGATGTGGTTGCGGTGCGCTTCAGTTGAGCAAAGAATATGCAGCCTGCACGTCCTTTGCGCGCCTGGATCCGCCGACCTTAGCTGGCGACGCGTTAGAAGAGCCGGCAGTTGCCGGCGGCGCTGCGGCTGTGGCTGCGGCAGTGGCTGCGGGCTTCTTCGAGGCCACGGCATATGTAACCGCTGCGGCTGGCCTGGGTACCTGCAATGAATTTTGCGGGGTCTAACCCGCGGGTCACGCTGCTTCCAATTTGGAGGCGTGAGTGGTCTCGATATAAGACCGCAATGTCATTTCTTGTCGTCGTCGCTGCTGCTGGCCACTGGGGGGCAGCGGCGACGGCGTGCGGCCTTTGGCGTCATTTGGGGGGCGGCAGCTCCTTGCCCTCCTTGTCCTGAATGATAAGTTCCAGTACTTGTAGTGCTGTGGCTGGCTGCAATCCAAATTGCGTTCTGAAATTCCCCAAGCCCTTCGCATGCTCGGGGTGCTGCTCCAGCAGCGACCTGAGTCGCTCGGCGGGGTCCGTTGAGGTTTCCGTGCCGGAGTGTCTTTTAAGGCGCTGCGTTATCTTCCTTTTCCTGGGGAGAAGCTGAGTTAGTTGACGCGGCCATCTTCAACCTGAGAGGGTTGTCGGACGACTGCGGCGGGCTGCGTACTGGATTCCTGCGTTGCCGTGACCTTACAGTTTGGCCGCGCACATTCTTAAGCCGTATTCTTTCACCCGATCGGGTTTCCGTATACGGCAAAAGCTTAGCGCTACCTCACTGGGAGTTAGTTGGCTAGGCGTTCCCCGCTGTGCATTTAAGCACAGTTGACAATTTAATAAGTCTCACACAGAGTGTAATTCTCAAGAAATTATCAAGAGCAGAGTGGGTCCGAACGGCACGAAAGCAGAGGCCCGAATTTTGTTTAAGATCGGTTTAACGGTTTAGCCGTGAAAAGGTTACAAACATACAGAGGGACAGATAAGGTAACTTTCGCATTTATAATATTAGTATGGATAAGGATAGCGATTTGTATTATGTAGCTGTGCCTTTTTGAAAAAAAATAAAATAAACAAAACAATGTTGTAAAATAAGTTAGCAATAAACCATTTTACTAACTTTACCTGAAAGAAAATAAAATTTTAGTTTTCTAAACGTTCCTTTTACCGGCAACCTAATTAGTGTGAGGAACTTTTGTATTTACGTCTTTCTTGTAAAGTAAAAAAAATATTAGTTGTTAAGCAGTGCTTATTTTTTCTTCTTTGTTTAATGGCTGCTCTTAAAAGAAAGTCAACACGTTATAGTTATTTTTTGTCGGAAAAATTGTAGAATTGCAACATTTTCGTTGTTGGCACAAGGCACCTAACAAAGGTACGTTGCATATCAAAAGTAAAAGAAACATGGTTTAATAAATTTAAATTTATTGAATTTACAACACCAACTGTAAGACGTTTGTTGTTGTATGTGCATTTACTGTATTGTGTGTGTACTAACAATATATGAGAATTAAATAGATCGTCTGACAATTTACTCGCCTTTCATTTACAATGACTCCCGTCGTGCAGACCATGCCGATACAACATAAGTATACGTGTCGCTGGACATATTATGCCTTGTGCATACTGTAAGCTTGTGCATACCGTAAGCTTGTGCGTACTGTAAGCCTGTGCATATTGTAAGCCAGCTTATTGACTGGATAGTTCAATGACAGTCGCGAATGTTCTAAACCAGCAAGCGGTCTCACTGTTAAGTTCTGTAAAAAAGATAAGCGGTCCGACCTGTCAGTCTACAATACAAATTCGATTTATACATAACTAAAGAAATTAATGTATTTTTTAACTTTGGCCTTCAAATATAGAGAACATAAATAGTTCACAATTAAACTACAGGGAATGAACAAGCCATTGAGTCCCTAAGCCACTCCTTTATGTGAAGGCTCTGGGTTGTTAAAGGAGTGGAGGAGACCTTTTATTAATATTTCAAATAGCTTTAATCGTATTTCTTTTTTCGTAAAGTGTATAGTGTGTAGTGTTAGCCCGGCGGCCTTTGAAATTTTTCGGACTTAATGATTTATTTTTCTTACTTTTTTAGAAATTCACATCAAAAAGAAAAAGGACTTTATAAAGTTCACAATATAATGTAAGGATTCAGATATCAATAAAAATACAATTCAATAAAAATACACAGCTCGTCAAAAACAATGTATTTTCTAATGTACTTAACCTAATTTATGTGGGTACGTCATGTATTAGACATTATTTATTGTCGAGTTCCGCACACTACGCACTAAGTACCTATACCTATATATTCAGTTTTTCCCGTTGTTTTTAGTTATTGTTGAGCTACGAGTATTAATTTTCTTTTTCTTTTTTAGTCGCAAAACAAGCTAAAAGCATGACATTATGTGGACTCCCAAAGCGGATAATATGACCCACTGCTGGTGATAGGCCTCACAAATAAAAGCTTGCAACAAAAATAAGTTTTTTGTTTAAAACTTATTTAACTATATTTTTAAGATGCTGAGATATTTTGTATATATCAAGTCATACAAATCCCTTTGTTAATCTATTATCAATATCTTTCATTTTATAATACACTAGCTGGTGCCCGCTACTTCGTCCGCGTAGACAACGGTTTATTAAATATCCCGTGGGAACTATTTGATTTTCTGGGCTAAAAAGTTTCCTGAATGCAAGCGATCGAATGTGCTAAATTTCGTAAATATCGGTTCAGCGGTTGAACCGTGAGAACCTAACAAACAGACAGAGGGACAGACAGAACTACTGTCGCATTTATAATATCATTATGAATTACTAGCCTGTTACTTCGTTTCTTATATACACATATATCATAATCAGTTATATACAAGCTCATCTAGAATTCGAAAAAAATAATAAAAGTAATACCACCGCGGTA
This sequence comes from Luehdorfia chinensis, assembly GCA_019845155.1. NCBI lineage: Eukaryota > Metazoa > Arthropoda > Insecta > Lepidoptera > Papilionidae > Luehdorfia > Luehdorfia chinensis. Next base: position 87,396 of record JAHVAK010000093.1, read on the forward strand.
GTTGGAGGACACAGTGTTGCCAGCTTTGTGAGTTTACCACTATAAATAGTTGTTTGGGTTTCTCAGGAAGTGTTTAATAAATTGCTTCGGATGATTGAGTTTTAATTAAATTTTAAACAAACTCTGCCAACACTTCAGCCCGGTCCTTGGCCTCGTAACTTCGATTGCCCTCTTTGTTAATTAGAGAGCAAACGGGTGCTTTTGTCCGAGTCGGTTCAATTCAATTCAGTCGGTGGAGCGAAGTCTGACTTTCAGCGGCATGGTCAATACGTCGCTCCCACTGCGTTCCTCTATCGTTTTGAACGTCGACCGACAGCTTCTCGGACAAGCAGTTGAGCTCCCGCTTCCTGCCGGGAGCAAGCGCGAGCGCTCAGGCGCGAATATGTCTCCTGCACATAATGCACGTTCTAAGACTCTTCCGCGTCGGCGTCGGAATTCGCGCTGCAACCTCGGATTATAATAATTGTCATTATTTGAATTATTTGTTTCGAGACGGCTACCGGGTTTGTTTCCCGGTCCGTTTCGACGGATTGGTCGCTGGCGTCGTCTGCTTTCTGCATTATTGCAGTTGTGGTGTCTGACGTAGAAACAAGATAGTACTGACGTTGAAAACAGGATAGTATTATGCTTGACGTTAGAAACAAGATGTATTAGCGGAGACGCTGGCTCTCACATACAGTGAGGTGCACTATTTACCCCTTTTTAATAAAAAAGGGGCTATACAGTACTCGTAGTTTGAATGTGCCTCTGTGAGACGTTAGCACAGGAAGCTGATACACAGTTAGCACAGTCCAGTGATGATCGGGTGAGGCAGAAAACCCCTCAGAAAAGAAGGGCACTGCATTTCACCTTAGCAGCACTTTTCACTGTCACACACTCACCGTCACCCTTACCAAGCGCACACGAACTTACGGCACTTTGATGTCGAATTAACGAACATACAATGCGTTTGCAAGCGATGTACGATGTGCCTCCTAGCAGTTAAGCAAAAAAGCGCAGGCGGTCGCAAGGCGCGACAAGTGATGAGTCACGGGTTCGCAGCCGGGGAGACGTCTCGACGCCTAAGCAAGGAGTTCTTCGTCCGACGTATACTGTGGTATTCCCCACAATTAACACAATGTTAACTGTAAGAAAGGCAATCGCAACACAAACACTTGACTTAAGGCACTAATTGTGGTCAGTCGGAAGTCTCAACATCCAACGGAGCTAACTCACGTTGAACGGAATCTTCCACCGACGGGTGACGCAGTTACCAAATTCTCCCTAGAGGAGAATTAAGCGACTAGTCTCACCGCTTTACAGTGTCCCTTAATTCCACCGGTATTGCGGATGTTCATGGGCGGCGGTGACCAATTACCATCAGATGAACCGCTTGCACGTTTGCCCCCTCTTCTATAAAAAAAGTGAGTTTCATCATTTCACTCTAGAGTACAGAGCGTCATTGAAAACGCTCATACGTTCCGTCCAATCATAACCCTTCAATGGCTGAGGTCGTCGCGCCAAATGTATGCTTTTTTATGTATGTTCACCGATATTTTCATCAATTGTGGAACAATTTTAAAAATCTTTTATGTCGAAAGGGGATACCGTAAGAATGGTTCCAAATAATTTTGGTCAAGTTCTGGTAATAGCTGTACCTATTGTCAGAATTGATATGAGAAAAGCATGAAACTCTTAAATTAGCTTAAGCATGTTTAGAGCTATTGCATTAGTCGGTTTTTTGATTGAATAACGTATCGATATGCTGCCGATCGTTTCTGTTATCGACTCTGGCGACGTCTTTGTTTGCCCCCTCCCAGTGATGGGCCCCCGGATAGATGGTGGTCCCGATGTGCCACAACCCAGTGCCTTAGGATTTTATAATGAACTAGCGATCCGCCCCGGCTTCGCGCGGGTAGATATATATTAGAAAGATAAATTAGTACCTTATTTGGACAAATAGAACAACCACAATTCCTTATACTAACATTTTTTGTAGCGACTATTCTCATCTGCGGCTCTGCAGCGGGTCAGATAAGATTACGTTATTTTACCAAAATAATGTTTTGTTTATAGGGAAGAATTTTTAAATTTTCTGTGAAAGAATTTTTAAAATGGGTTCGGATCGTTTTTGAGTTAAATCATTACAAACAAACATACATCAGGTGAGCCACTTGCTCGTTTGCCACCTCTCCTATAAAAAAAAACATACTTCTAAAATCTTCTAAATCTTTCGTCTTTATATTATTAGTATAGATCAATTAAAAAGAAAACAGATTGCATTCTTAGTTAACGCATAATCAACAACTCATAAAAAACAGTCCCTAAACAAAAGTAACATTCTCAGTTTTTGTACTTTACAGTTTTCAAAAGGGTCCCATACCTTTTGTGTCAAAGAGCCTATGTATGACCTAAGCCGGCCGTGAATATACTGTTCAGTTGACCCGGAGTTTTAGTCTCGCTGAAGCAACTGCGGTGCGTAAGTATTGACGCTAACAGGAACTCACTAGTTCTCATCTCCCTGTGTCTGACGTGGAGCTTCACTGATTCAATTCGAGAAAAGTTCGGATGCACTGATTGAGACTCGATGTCGGCGAACATACATCCAAACTTGAAAAACAATAATTTACTAATAATCATTTCTCATTTCTATACTAATGTAGGTTTGAAATAAATCAGAAAGTAAAATGCATTTTCTAGGAGCGATGTCGGAGACCGAGACCTAGCTGCGGCGCAAACTACAGAGGCACGCGGGAGCGGATGGCTACGACTAAAATGCATCCATACTTGAAAAACAATAATTTACATACATACATACAGTCACGCCTTCTCTCATAAAGGGGTAGGTAGAGGCTACATACTGTAACTATTCAACTTTCACGTTGATAAAATTAATTACGTGACCAGAAAATAGACTTAATCTTTTTCAAGATCTTTTCTAAAGGTTATTTCATTCTAGGCCATTTGAATGATATATGTTAATTAATTGTGATCGTCATAGGTAGGACCCTTTTATCTACGTTGTGTTTATTTTTAGTAACTTGTTCTTTTAGGTGTATCATGGAAAAATGTTTATTCACTAGAGAAGCTGCAAGTCCAAGACAGTGTACTAATACTAATTAATTATTATTCCCTATACTCTTGTAAAGGGTTCACAATGTTTAATATCTATTGCAAAGAGATTTGTATTCCGCACCTGTATAAGATTAACTTTAAATTATTAATAACCCACTACAAGCTATCGCTCCCCCAACATTTTTATTAAAAAAATGTGGGGAAGGCACACGGCTCCAACTCCCGCCGTGTGCGGTGAGCGCCTTCCAATCCATGCGCTCCCCCCGACACAGGACAAGAAGTCGGGAACAAGGACCGTAGTCCACAGCAACACTGGCGAACCAGCAAAAAGAGGGCTTGGCCTCTTGCTAGTGCGTAAGCACAAACTTAGACCGAAGTCTCGCATGTCAATGCGTGTTTACATCATACAAGTATACAGCTAGTCCAGTCTTCGTGGATGTACGTCGCATGGATTTGACACACGTCGAGCAGTTATGAGCACTCGGCCCAATAAACTAGTAAAGCCTTCCGTACGCGCCATCACTTCGCCAGACCGCTGCAACTGCAGATGAATGTCGAGTGTGTGGCATCAACATCCAATACAAGGTCAGCACGGCAATTTGCCGCAGAGCACGTCGTGAGTCCACTGCTCACTTCAAGGGTATGGGGTCCCACGTTGTGCAGCTTTCGGCTGCAGCCTTGAGAGTCTCCTCCCGCCAGCTACCATCCGCATGAAGTAGACGCATTAGCTCCACCAACCATTGTAATGATGTATTTTGCCATTATTTATCATTTATAATTATCATTCAGCCATCAGGCAATCAGCATTCTATTATATTCGTCAAATGGGTTTGTGTAATTGACGTTGAGTATTATGTATTTCGATCAAGTTTGTCTCACCCACCACCAAGTTTCCAGTTATCATTCATTTGTGGGAATTTACTGAGAGCTTTATTTAATATTGTTGTTATTCAACACATGGAGGGCAGACAGTCTGCAGTCTCGTTATAGAGAGACCCGACTTGGACAAATCTAAAGAAAATGTGAGTCAAACCAAGTGCAAGACGCAACCATTACATTAACGACATCTAAGCAACTGTCACTAGGACGCATTGTCACAGGTGCAACAAGCATCATTACGACCATCGCTCAGACATACGCCAACACAAGGGCCTCTATACAGTCTTAGCAAACATCTACACTTCTGCAAAAAACCTCCGTCAACCCGAATCATAAGTTGTATTGAATCAACTCATTCATATAACCGTCACTAAAAACACAATACCACAATAGCAGTAAGTATTATTGTGACTATCACATAGATGGTGCCTCCTCACAACACCCCTATATGATAATTATCGACTTTGGCAAAAGTTGTTTAACTAAAAAATTTACCAACGTGTCATAGTAGTAAGCCACTAAGACGCCGGTGTATGAACCATGTATCATAGAACTAATGCTCTAAGACATGGGGGCGAAAGAGTAAGCTCCAGCACCGAAATGCTAAAAGCCACATCCTCTCTTATGTGATTGTATGAAAGTCTAATGAATTCTCTATCTTAATAATTTTAAGTTCCAACTCGTTTTTATAATATCATATCTTACAAGAGACCTTCAATGATAGACCATTTTATCATATACTTTACTTACATAAGATCTTTGTATGGAACATTAGCACTATGCAACTTGATACTATAGAGAGTCATGCTCGACCTCACACACGTCTATGTTGAGCTGTTGGTATGCCCCTCCGCACGGTACTCGCGTCTCGGACTTAATAGTATGGGTATTAGCAATACGCGAACACCTTCTAATTTTAAGATTGGTTTTGTAATTGACATTACACGAATCCCTTCTAATTTTAAGATAGGTTTTATAATTGGCATTACATGAACACTTCCTTATTATGAATAACTATATAGAGTATTTTCCATACAAATGAAGTTAATTTTATATTGTAATATTTTTAATTAACTTCTATAGTACTTCGAGAGATAAGGTCTCTTGGATATATTTTATATGTTTTAAAGTAATTTTTAGGCACTGATCTATGTAATATTATGCCAAGAAAAATTAAATTGGAAATAATGAAATTTCACTATTGGGATTGGTCCTCATATATATTTTCCCAACTTTTTTGGACCACCATTTTTTTTTTTTTTATAATTTTTAATATTTTCTTAAATCTTTCTAAAACGTAAAAATACGTAATTAGAGATAGTATATCGTTACAATACGTAGCCCACTAAACAATTTTTGTTCCTTTTTTTTTAGGATTGATGGTCACTGTTAGCCCGAAGGCTTTTACAGCTTTGCCGGATTGAAAGGTGGCATAGCGCTGAAGGAGCTTAGCCGAAACCTTTATTTATGGATGACTGGCGCAAGGGCCCCCGTAAGGGCACCTCAGCTTAGACCGTCATCCTGTTCGCGAGAGTAACAGACTCGAGGGTGCCCAAAGGGGCCGGCCTCGGCTCGGTCAGTTACTGCAATCGGGAGGGATTTGTGTTGCATTAATAGTGAATTCGACGCGAAACCCACACATGCCTCAGACCGCTGAGCACTACGAGTGATGTCTTTGTCTTCCAGGCACTCACTTGTCCTTAACTACCCGAGCGCGATGCCTATGCGATAAGATAAGAGGTAGGCTAGTGTGCAGTGTCAGATACACGGGGACAATCATAATACAACATGACTCGAAAAAATAACATTGGTGCTCCATTGTTGTCGTAAATATTGGCTCTGGCTCGGCTTCGAACCCAGGACCGCGGTGTAGTAGTCAGGTACTCTGATCACTAGACCGCTGTCGCTGTCGCTCTCATTTCTATACTAATGTAGGTTCGAAATAAATCAGAAAATAAAGTGTATTTTTCAGGAGCGCCGTCGGAGACCGCGGCGAGCTGCGACGCAGACTGCAGAGGCACGCGCGAGCGGATGGCCGCGAAGCCGCGAATACAGTACAGTCTTTTGTACTCTTCCCGCAGAGAGAGTAACGACCAGTACGTGGAGGAATACCGGCCTGTAAGAAAATCGTTTTCAGAATTCTTTAAATAGACAAGAGGGAGAACTTAAGCAAAAGTTGTATGGTACTCGTACTAGCTGTAGCCGCCGCTTCGCCCGTGTTATAAGTTGTAATTGAGAAAATTGTGAAGTCCTTCTTACATGGAGAAGTCCATCACGCTTCTGGTCAACCAATACCACTGCAACTTCATCGAGGAGACAAGCGAGGAGGAGCTGCGACGCAGACTGCAGAGGCACGCGCGAGCGGATGGCCGCGAAGCCGCGAATACAGTACAGTCTTTTGTACTCTTCCCGCAGAGAGAGTAACGACCAGTACGTGGAGGAATACCGGCCTGTAAGAAAATCGTTTTCAGAATTCTTTAAATAGACAAGAGGGAGAACTTAAGCAAAAGTTGTATGGTACTAGCTGTAGCCGCCGCTTCGCCCGTGTTATAAGTTGTAATTGAGAAAATTGTGAAGTCCTTCTTACATGGAGAAGTCCATCACGCTTCTGGTCAACCAATACCACTGCAACTTCATCGAGGAGACAAGCGAGGAGGAGCTGCGACGCAGACTGCAGAGGCACGCGCGAGCGGATGGCCGCGAAGCCGCGAATACAGTACAGTCTTTTGTACTCTTCCCGCAGAGAGAGTAACGACCAGTACGTGGAGGAATACCGGCCTGTAAGAAAATCGTTTTCAGAATTCTTTAAATAGACAAGAGGGAGAACTTAAGCAAAAGTATGGTACTAGCTGTAGCCGCCGCTTCGCCCGTGTTATAAGTTGTACTTGAGAAAATTGTGAAGTCCTTCTTACATGGAGAAGTCCATCACGCTTCTGGTCAACCAATACCACTGCAACTTCATCGAGGAGACAAGCGAGGAGGAGAGCATCGGATGCGTTTTACCTGCCGGAGTGATCTGCCAGGACAGGACGTCTTGTCAGATGTATTGACGATGATTGTCTTTGACTTTAATGTTAGTCCACTTCTACAACTTTGTGGCCGTTGCTGTTTGGAGGGCGCTATCGGTTTAGATGTACCTTTTTGAATTTAACTGACATTTTCTTTTAGTTTCATTAAAAAATAATTGTCTACCTGAAACGATGAAAATTAAAAATGTTAATTCCATGTAATTCACGCAGATTGCGAGCAGGAACTCTACGATCAAACTAGTATTTGTTTCATCGTCATATCTTCAATTGTTCAGGAATGAAAATAATTTGAAGCCCACGCGAACTGTCTCGGGAACATATTTTGCTTTTAAATGCATATGTGTGCGTGTGTGCGTGAGTGTGCAGCGCGTTCCTACCGCGTCACGTAAATATTAAAGCTTATTTTCCAATTTTCAGATTAGATTGAGAAACTGAAAAGTTCAAAACCATTAAAATTAATTTTGTTATTGTAACAATACGTCAAACGCGAAATTAAATATATAGAATATTGTAAATGTATGTGGCGTGTTCTCATAGATGACGCAGACAACAAAAGCATTCTGAATGTCTTGGGAATGCCGCTTCGTTTTATTGCATTAAACCGGCAGAGTAGACTGTCGCCTACCTCTTTCCTACCGAGGTGTCGTAAGAGACGACTAAGGTATTGTACGGACAGCCTTTATTCGTGCAGAATAACACCATAATATGTGATGCTGTCACTACACTGCTCGGAACGTGGGAATTGGGAGTAAGAATTTTTTGACTCGTACCAAAACGACGGTGACGTGGTTCGCCACCCAACAAATCCCGTTTTCCGCGAGGGCGACAAGTGGGCTTCGTGTGTACACTCTACCTACACCTTATCTGAAGAAAAAGAAGAAAAAGGCGTGACTGTACGTATGTATCTAAAATTAATGCTACGGTCTTAAATATCCGCATGCTGTGAGCCGGACATTACCGAGAAGGGCCGATCTGTTAAGGTCCTGTAGTGAGCTGAAGTCGATTTGATAGACTTGATAGAGGATGGTGCTGCTGATAATGCCGTCACTGCAGTGAACGTGGCGGCCTCTATCTTTAATTGGCGGGCGGTACCGAGTCCGCGTTATAATAGACAAATGTCTTGTCATCTAATTAGCAACGCTATTGAATCAGTTTACCAAATTCCCACTGTCCCCAAAACACTCGACTTCGCTTCCGGCTGTCACGTCGGGTGGTCGCGTTTCGATTCGCTCGCGTGTTTTCGTGTCGCCATCGAAGTATTACTCGCTTCTGCGGTGTTATTTGTGACTCAGTGTGTGAACCATTTATGTGCCAGCACTATCTTTACGTATATGTCAAGTGTTAGCCTAGTTTTAGTGCCTAAAATTGCAAAAACCTATTATAGATTCTTTTATAGTGACGGTAGTAGTGTATAGCGACAGTGACGTTTGGCGGGTATACCCCCAAGTTTTGTGGTTTTTTCGTGTGACAGTGACAATTTTGACAACTACGGAATTGTCGAGAGCGCTAGTTGCGCTATTTGCCACCAGGTGGCGCTAGTGGGCCTACCGGTCCGGTGGCGACATCAGTCGGTATTTCGACCGCAACTTTGTAGTGAGACTGTGACGAGTTTGACTTTATAATCTGTATTTGATCCTGCTACTGTCCGCCAGAGGGCGCCTATCCATTGTTCTCTAACTGCGGCTAACTTCACGGCGAGTAGCACATGCCAAACTGAATAGCTCCACAGATACTAAACTGATCCTTAAATACATTTTGTGTTTATGCCATCTTTCTGCAGAGGGCGCTAGTGGGTGTATAGTGGACCGACCGCATAGTGTAAGCCTACCGCAATGGGTGATGAACCCTCACCCTTTGCAACCAGGAAGTCTCTTGCGGACTCCGCCAGCCGGGACTCCGGTGAGGCAGCCCGCGGTGACTGTGCCAGTGGCAACGGGAAGGTCCGGAAGCAGCGTCACAGCCGAAAAAAGGCCTCTCACCTCGCCGGAGCAGCCTCAGCCCATTGCCCAGCGGCAAAAGGTTGATGGCCGAAGGAAGATAACCAGCAGCGCTGCGCCGATAGCTGGCATCCTGACGTCGGACACAGCAGTGCAACCAAAGGACTGCGAAGAAATGTACCAGCAGTTGGCCGCCGCATTTGATGCGACTAAATCGACAAGACTTGAAATCATTGAGCATGCGAGGACGGCAGTAAAAATAATAATGGGTATAGTTTCCGGCCAGGGCTCGAAGCTCAATAAAGGGGAGATTAATAAAATTGCGGCAACAGGGCATGATCTCATATCTATGGTGGCAGCCATGGATGTGCATGCCATGGAGGCGGAGCTTGCCCTGTGCAAGGCAGAGCGTGACAGGGCTTACTCCGACGCCAAGCTAGCGCTCATGGAGGCCGCTCGTTCCCCTGACGGTGATTGGGAGGTGGTGTCGGGCCGTCAGGCAAAGACGTTTGCGGCGGCCCTGAGGATGCCCAAAGGGGCAGCCTCTAGAAATATGCCAGAGCAAGCCGGCCCAGTCTTAGCCTTCTACCCGGCTGAAGAGCAAGATCACCTTAAGACGGCAGAGGACACCAAGGCTGAACTAAAAAAGGCAATCAACCCGTCCACCATAAACATTCAGGTGGCCAAGCTAAGGAAGATCGGAAACGCGGGGGTGGTGGTTCAGACCACGACGCAGGAAGCTGCAACCAAACTCAGGACCTCAGTGCCTCCAACCCTACGTGTCGCGGAACCCCGTCAGCGCCTGCCGCTGGTGGCACTACGCGGCTTTGAGGGGGACGTTCAGGCGGAGGACCTGTTTCTCGCCATGCACGAGCAGAACTTTGGGGACAGCTCGAAGTGGTCCATAGAGGAACTGCGCAAGAATGGGAAAGTGGCATTTAAAAAGTCTTGGCGAGGCAGCAGCAGGACGACGGTGGTGCTACAATGCCCTCCGGAGCTAAGGGATGAGCTTGTCGCACGGAATAGGCTCTATGTAGGATGGAATGTAGTCGAACCGTGCGACTACATTGACGTCACCTGCTGCCAAACTTGCCAGCAGTTCGGCCACCCGGCAAAATACTGCCGGGCTAAGGAGCCGATATGCGGAAGGTGTGGGGAAAGCGGACATTCGCACCCTGAGTGCAAGTCCGCGGAGGAGTGTTGTGCTACTTGCCGCAGGTTCGGTGAACCGGGAGCGGCAACGCACGCAACAATGTCCAAGAACTGCCCGGCAAGGAAGCACGCAGAGGAGAGGGCCATCACCACCACCCAATATGGCAGTTCAGAAATGCTTACTAAGAGTGGGACAGCTAAATCTGGGACGTGGGGAGGCTGCCACCAAGGAACTGCTCGCGGGGGCGCGTGACCTCGACCTGGACCTTGTCCTGGTCCAGGAACAGCATCACGCGTCTACCGCTGCGTACATGGTGCAGTTCGGGGCCGAACCGCAGACGGGTGTACTCCTGGCCAAGAGTGGCTTGGCGGCGGCAGCGTTGCCGCACCTGTGTAGCCAGTACTGCGTGGTGTGCCACATTGACGTGTGCGACCTGTACATGGTGTCGACATACTTTAAATACAGTGACGACATAAATATTCACCTGGCCCACCTGGAACGCGTCCTGGATGAATTACGCGGGAAACAGGTGGTAATTGGGGTGGACTCCAACGCGCACTCGCCGATGTGGCACAGTGAAAAGTGCCAGGACGTGGGCAGGGGTCACGAGACCGAAAATCGCCGAAGACAGATGGAGGGCTTCCTAATGTCCAGAGCTAGAACTTCTCGAGGCTGCGTGAGTTCGCGCACAGATGGCACGAGCGTCGACAAAGGTCCGAGTGGTCGCTGGAAAGTCTCCCTGACGACGCAGGCGTAGTAGTATTGTCAATCCCAAAAGGGGGAGAATGACATGGGACGGAGTTACGAATAACTTGTAGGGAGTCAAGAAGTGCACGCGGAAAAGAGCCCCGAGCAAATACCGCGTGCACCTCCCGAGATTCGGCCTGTATGACCTGACGGTCGGTGGGGCCATGGGAGGAGGTGGGTGTCCCCAAAACACTCTTCGCGTTCGACCGCCGTGGCGTTCGGGGACTTTTCGTTTCGCTCGCGTGTTTTCGTGTCGCCATCGAAGTATTACGCGCTTCTGCGGTGTTATTTGTGACTCAGTGTGTGAACCATCTATGTGCCAGTACTATTTTTACGTATATGGCTAGTGTTAGCCTAGTTTTAGTGCCTAAAATTGCAAAAACCTATTATAGATATTTCTATAGTGACGGTAATAGTTAATACACGTGACGTTTGGCGGGTATAGCCCCAAATTTTGTGGTTTTTCCGTGTGTCAGTGACACTTTTGACAACGACGGAATTATCGAAAGCACTAGTTGCGCTATTTGCCACCAGGTGGCGCTAGTGGGCCTCCCGGTCCGGTGGCGACATCAGTCGGTATTTCGCCCGCAACTCTGTTGTGAGTCTGTGACGAGTTTGACTTTATAATCTGTATTTGATGCTGCTACTGTCCGCCAGAGGGCGCCTATCCATTGTTTCCTAACTGCGGCTAACGTCTCGGCGAGTAGCATATGCCAAACCGAATAGCTCCACAGATAATAAAGTGATCTTTAAATACATTTTGTGTTTATGTCATCTTTCTGCAGAGGGCGCTAGTGTATGTATAGTGTGCCCATCCTGCGTTAGGCCACTGTGGGAAGTGTGGGTCAGGTTTTCCGACCTACAAAAATTTCAAGAAATTTTGGTCACCAGTAATCACTGCAGCGGGCGAAGTATGCCTCTCCGTATGACCAAATTTCTCTGAATTAGTTTAACAATAACATTTTTTTTGGTTCCTGTGTGGTCTTTTTTTTACGGCTTTGGGCCGACCGTATAGTGTAAGCCTACTGCAATGGGTGATCTATCCTCACCCTTTGCGACCAGGAAGTCGCTTGCGCCGACTCCGCCAGCCGGGACTCCGGTGAGGCAGCCCGCGGTGACTGTGCCAGCGGCAACGGGAAGGTCCGGAAGCAGCGTCACAGCTGAAAAAGGCCTCTCACCTCGCCAGAGCAGCCTCAGCCCATTGCCCAGCGGCAAAAGGTTGATGGCCGAAGGAAGATAACCAGCAGCGCTGCGCCGATAGCTGGCATCCTGACGTCGGATACAGCAGTGCAACCAAGGGACTGCGAGGAAATGGACCAACAGTCGGCTGCCTTATTTGATGCGACTAAAGCGTCAAGACTTGAAATCATTGAGCATGCGAGGATGGCAATAAAAACAATAATGGGAATAGTTTCTGGCCAGGGCTCGAAACTCAAGAAAGGGGAGATTAATAAAATTGCGGCAACAGGGCATGACCTCATATCTATGGTGGCAGCCATGGAGGTGCATGCCATGGAGGCGGAGGTTGCCCTGTGCAAGGCAGAGCGTGACAGGGCTTACTCTGACGCCAAGCTAGCGCACATGGAGGCCGCTCGTGCCCCTGACGGTGACTGGGAGGTAGTGTCGGGCCGTCAGGCAAAGACGTTTGCGGCGGCTCTGAGGATGCCCAAACGGGCAGCCTCTAGAAATATGCCAGAGCAAGCCGGCCCAGTCCTAGCCTTCTACCCGGCCGAAGAGCAAGACCACCTAAAGACAGCAGAGGACACCAAGGCTGAATTAAAAAAGTCAATCAATCCGTCCACAATCAACATTCAGGTGGCCAAATTAAGGAAGATCGGAAACGCGGGTGTGGTGGTTCAGACCACGACGCAGGAAGCTGCAACCAAACTTAGGACCTCAGTGCCTCCAACTCTTCGTGTCGCGGAACCCCGTCAGCGCCTGCCGCTGGTGGCACTACGCGGGTTTAAGGGGGACGTTCAGGCGGAAGACCTGTTTCTCGCCATGCACGAGCAGAACTTTGGGGACAGCTCAAAGTGGTCTATAGAGGAACTGCGCAAGAACGGTAAAGTGGCGTTTAAAAAGTCTTGGCGAGGCAGCAACAGGACGACGGTGGTGTTACAATGCTCTCCGGAGCTTAGGGATCAGCTTGTCGCACGTAATAGGCTCTATGTATGATGGGATGTAGTCGAACCGTGCGACTACATTGACGTTACCTGCTGCCAAACTTGCCAGCAGTTCGGCCACCCGGCAAAATACTGCCGGGCTAAGGAGCCGATATGCGGAAGGTGTGGGGAAAGCGGACACTGTGTGTGCTACCTGCCGCAGGTTCGGTAAACCGGGAAAAAAAAATCGCGGAGTCGGGCAATACGGACCCTTGGGGCAGAGCCTACCAGATCCCCAGTGGTAGGTCCCGCCCCCCGCGAATGTTGTCAATGGTATTAAATATGCTGAGGGTTACTCTGGAAGCATGAGGGGGGCCATGCGCGATCTTCTGTGTGCTCTGAGTCCGGACGACGATATGTCCAGAGACACCGAGTACCATAGGTGTGTGCGGCTAATGGCCTCCTTCACCCCCTCAGGGTCAGCTGCTTTCACTCCGTCCATGAAGGACATGCAGGATATAGTCTGGGCGTTGCCCAACACGGCCCCGGGTCTAGACGGCATAAGTGCAAGGATTGTGAGGAATGTGTGGAGGGCTGCGCCAAGGGAATTTTACCTGGTGTTCGCCTAATGTGTTGAGGAGGGAGTATTTCCGGATGTATGGAAGGAGGGCCGACTTTTGGACTTGCCGAAAGGGAATGACAGGCCACTTACTGACCCCAAGGCGTATCGCCCAATTACACTCCTCCCTATCTTCGGGAAGATACTCGAGCGAGTGATTATACAACGCGCACCTTGTCTCACTAGGGTCATCTCCCCTCGCCAGCACAGATTCTCTCCGGGTAAGTCTACCGTAACAGCTCTGCAAACAATCATTAGCACCGCACGGGATTCTACCAGCTAATATGTGCAGGCGATATTTCTGGATATCTCGGGGACCTTTCACAACGCATGGTGGCCTATGGTCATGCTCAAAGCTAGGCAGGGTGGGTGTCCGACCAACATCCATCAGATGTTGGCAGACTACTTCAAGAATAGACGTGTAGGTATCTTTGCCGGGGATCGGGTCGAGTGGAAAACCTCCACCATGGGGTGCCTCCAGGGATCAGTGCTGGGACCGACCCTATGGAACCTACTAATGGATGACTTGCTGAGGTTACCGTATCCATCGGGTACGGAAATGTTAGCGTACGCTGACGATGTAACGCTCCTGATCCAGTCCAACAGCAGGGCAGGTGTCGAGGTCGCATCCAAATCTGCATTGGAGCTGGTCTTAGGGTGGGGCGTCCGAAACCGGTTGGCCTTTGCTCCCTCAAAGTCATAGACAATGACTCTAAAGGGGAAGCTGATGAGGCCACCGGTCATCAGAATGGGCCACGACTCGGTCAGTATCGTATCCGCCGCCAAAGTCCTGGGCGTGACACTAGATACAAGTCTATCCTTTCTGGAGCACGCTAAGGATATAGGCGATAGGGCATCCAAGTGTTTTGGGAAGATGTCTCGGGTGACGGCGTCCTCTTGGGGGTTGCGTTTCCACGCCCTGCGCACTCTGTACAGAGGAACATTCGCCGCCGTCCTAACATATGCAGCTGCCGTCTGGTTCGAGCGAGTAAGGGCCTACACGGTGCGGACGGCACTTCTGAGGGCACAGCGATCGTCTCTCGTGTTGCTGACTAAGGGATATAGAACGACGAGCACGGCAGCCTTGCCGGTGCTTGCGGGCGTGCTTCCGGCTGATCTGGAGGTTCTGCGTGCTGGCAGGGTAGGCCGGGCCCGTAACACTGGGAAAGACGGGGAGATGAGCGCGCGGAAGCGCGAAATTTGGGCGGAGGTAGTGGACGAATGGCAGACAAGATGGACGAATGAGGGTAAAGGCAGGGAGCTGCACGGTTTCTTCCCGGACGTGGCGGTTCATCCACGCGCGACAGAGTATCAGCAACGATATTATCCTTTCCGGATATGTGCTGAATGTCGCTAGTAAATTGAGACACAAAATGTAGATGTCTATACTGACGCGGCGAACAGTTACTTTTCCTTACATGGAATGCATAACATAAAGGCCTATGGTCAGTATAGACTGTGAAGTGGCGTGCCTCGAGCATGTGGCGAAAGTACTTAATGCCTTCATATATAGCCAGTAACTCACGGTCGTAGGGTGAGTACTTCTGTTGTGATGGGCTAAGCTTTCGCGAAAAGAATGCTAATGGCTGCCAGGCATCATCTTTGTACTGCTGCAGTACAGCACCCAATGCCTAAGTCTGATGCATCCGTTAACAGAGCTAATTTGGCTTGGCAATCGGGGTGTGCTAATAAGGCAGCATTGCAAAGACTGTCCTTGGACTGCTCAAAAGCTGTTAGAGCGTCGCCTGTCAGGTCTATTGCTTGTGAAGCCTTCACCGAACCAGTAAATAAGGCGTTTAAGGGTGCTTGAATTTTTGCGGCTTCTGGTAAGAACCGCCTATAGAAATTAAGCATGCCCAAATAACGTCTGAGCGCTTTGACTGTTCGGGGCTTAGGGAATTCTTTAATGGCTTGAACTTTTCACTCAAGTGGCTTAGTAACTGCAGCTGAGATGTGGTAGCACACAAACAAGAAAGTAAGAGATAGCATTAACAAATAAACTGTACGTGATTAACCGCGGGCGGTAAAGGTGTTACAGGGGTCTAACAGAGCAGAGGAGATCAGCAGGTAACTAATGTATTACAACAGAATATGCGCGAGCGCCGCGGTTCAATCCCCGGCCGCTCTTGCGTTGACGTCTAGTAAAAGTTCGATCCACAATGGTCCCAATGTGTTAAATGCTTGTTCTCTAATGGTTACAGAATATATAATTAATTACGTTTACTGTAGGTGTTGTATGTGTAAGTGTTACTGTGTTTCTGTGTGTATATATGGGGTGTGCGTAATAATGTGGTGGAATCCCCACACATGTATATACCGCGTGGCCCTATAACCACACTTTTGAGGTTAACAAGGCACGCGGTGAGCACATGGATGGATATTTGTCAAAGTCGTTTGACGTTTGCCGTTTGAGTTTCACGGCTGAAAGCCGTCAGATCCGATTGACACATTGTCAGTAGTGATTGACAAAGGGAAGTGTCAAAGTCGATTGACGTTGTGACGGTTGACGGATTGTCATTTGACACTGACAGAGTGAAGTGTTGCCAGTGGGAGAAATTTTGGACAATTTCAGTGCATTTAATTAATTAATTAATAATTTTCTTTTAAATAATATTTAGTATTATAATAAATATTCTTAGTTGGTTAGCGTTGTAAGTAGAAATGGCAGACGAAGAAGATGTGTCCGAGATGGAGCGGCAGCTTATTGAGGAAGAGCTGGCCAGGAAGCAGGTGGAAATGGAGGAGCTGATGCAGATGCAGAGTGAGGCAGGTTTCGTACCGAACTCGTCACTGCGACGCAACCCCCCCCCCCCCGCAAGGTTTCAGCACCCCTCCAGGACCTGCCGCCCACACGGTTCCTCTTCCGCCGTCTACTAAGCGGCCGCTGAGCTCCCCTGAGGATGTGCAGAATGCAGTTAGGCGGCGGGTTGCTGCCAAAAAGTCGGCGGCTCCTCCGATCGGTGGTATCCTCACCTCAGCTCCCGAACCCATACCAGCCCCCTCCAGCTCCAAATCTCCTGGAGCGACGCAGCCAACGGACGAGACAGATGACGGTATGATGTCCATGGACAAGGTGGCCCTGATTGACGGTGTTCACACCGCCTTGAAGGGGATTGCAGCTGTCGCCAATGCGAGCAATAAGCTCAATTTGACCGACAAGTCAACTATTGCCAGCCCAAGCCAGGACATTCTTGCATACGTTGCAGCACTGGAGATAAGGTATGCAGAGAAGGAGCATAAGGTCACCGCCGGTAAACTTAAGTATGCGCAGTTGGAGCTCTCGGTCTCGCAACAATCATCTAGACAGGTACCGTCCTTGACTGGATCTGGACATATTTATGAGCCAGATAGTTATGCGGCAAGGTTGAAACTGCCGAAAGGTAAGCCACCAATGACTGTCCAGCCAAAAGGTCCAGCAGTTATTATTTACCCGAACGACGATGCCATCAAGTCCACCGACGACACAAAGTTGGCGCTGCAGAAAGCGTTGCAGCCTGGAATGCAGGGCATAAAAATACAGAGCGTGCGTAAGGTAGGCAACTCTGGTGTCGTGATCCAGACTGCATCCGTCGAGGCGGCCACTAAACTCAAAGCTGCCGTACCGCCAACTCTGAAGGTTACCGATCCGAAGAGCAGGTGGCACTGGTGGCAGTGCGGAACTTAAGGACAGATCCGACAGCGAGCGAATTCTTGGATGACCTGTACCGGATCAATATTAGTGATGATCCGGAATGGCCCAAGGGTAAGTTCGAGGCACAGTGCAGGGTTGCTTTCAAGAAGGGTCGCCGTGATGGACTTCGAACCACATTGGTAATGCTGCATAAGTTGTGAAGAAGAGCTACAGTGTAGCGTGAACTGATCGGCACGATATCGGCCTTAGGATTGTCACCGCTCTCCAGAGTTCTTGCATGCTGATAATACTCCTGAACCAGAACGAGATCCAACCCCAGCTCTCTGGCGATGACCGGCAGCTCGGTTGTAGCTGCCTCAGAGCCCTGCAGATTTAGCTGGCCTACGCGAAGAGTACACTGCCTATCCATACTGTGTCATATTTACCGACTGTTGCTCAGCGAACAAGCGCGCAGGACAGCTGGGCGCAGCAGTTGTGTGTGTCGGCGTCTTTACGCTTGAAGCGTTTGCAGGTTGCGCAGCACCGTGTAGTCGACTGACATTCATCAAACCGGTGACCTGTATCGCCACATCTACCACATACCATGGCCGCCGCCTTGCAGTGCTTCTCCGGATGCCCATACTGCTGGCACTTAGAGCAGCATGTCACCCGTACGAAATGGCACACCTCAGCCTTGTCCCACCCAATGAAGACGCTGCCAAGGCCAACCAGCTTGTCCCGTAGTGCAGATGAACAAGCTCATCTAGAATTCGAAAAAAATAATAAAAGTAATACCACCGCGGTAGTTGGAGGACACAGTGTTGCCAGCTTTGTGAGTTTACCACTATAAATAGTTGTTTGGGTTTCTCAGGAAGTGTTTAATAAATTGCTTCGGATGATTGAGTTTTAATTAAATTTTAAACAAACTCTGCCAACACTTCAGCCCGGTCCTTGGCCTCGTAACTTCGATTGCCCTCTTTGTTAATTAGAGAGCAAACGGGTGCTTTTGTCCGAGTCGGTTCAATTCAATTCAGTCGGTGGAGCGAAGTCTGACTTTCAGCGGCATGGTCAATACGTCGCTCCCACTGCGTTCCTCTATCGTTTTGAACGTCGACCGACAGCTTCTCGGACAAGCAGTTGAGCTCCCGCTTCCTGCCGGGAGCAAGCGCGAGCGCTCAGGCGCGAATATGTCTCCTGCACATAATGCACGTTCTAAGACTCTTCCGCGTCGGCGTCGGAATTCGCGCTGCAACCTCGGATTATAATAATTGTCATTATTTGAATTATTTGTTTCGAGACGGCTACCGGGTTTGTTTCCCGGTCCGTTTCGACGGATTGGTCGCTGGCGTCGTCTGCTTTCTGCATTATTGCAGTTGTGGTGTCTGACGTAGAAACAAGATAGTACTGACGTTGAAAACAGGATAGTATTATGCTTGACGTTAGAAACAAGATGTATTAGCGGAGACGCTGACTCTCACATACAGTGAGGTGCACTATTTACCCCTTTTTAATAAAAAAGGGGCTATACAGTACTCGTAGTTTGAATGTGCCTCTGTGAGACGTTAGCACAGGAAGCTGATACACAGTTAGCACAGTCCAGTGATGATCGGGTGAGGCAGAAAACCCCTCAGAAAAGAAGGGCACTGCATTTCACCTTAGCAGCACTTTTCACTGTCACACACTCACCGTCACCCTTACCAAGCGCACACCAACTTACGGCACTTTGATGTCGAATTAACGAACATACAATGCGTTTGCAAGCGATGTACGATGTGCCTCCTAGCAGTTAAGCAAAAAAGCGCAGGCGGTCGCAAGGCGCGACAAGTGATGAGTCACGGGTTCGCAGCCGGGGAGACGTCTCGACGCCTAAGCAAGGAGTTCTTCGTCCGACGTATACTGTGGTATTCCCCACAATTAACACAATGTTAACTGTAAGAAAGGCAATCGCAACACAAACACTTGACTTAAGGCACTAATTGTGGTCAGTCGGAAGTCTCAACATCCAACGGAGCTAACTCACGTTGAACGGAATCTTCCACCGACGGGTGACGCAGTTACCAAATTCTCCCTAGAGGAGAATTAAGCGACTAGTCTCACCGCTTTACAGTGTCCCTTAATTCCACCGGTATTGCGGATGTTCATGGGCGGCGGTGACCAATTACCATCAGATGAACCGCTTGCACGTTTGCCCCCTCTTCTATAAAAAAAGTGAGTTTCATCATTTCACTCTAGAGTACAGAGCGTCATTGAAAACGCTCATACGTTCCGTCCAATCATAACCCTTCAATGGCTGAGGTCGTCGCGCCAAATGTATGCTTTTTTATGTATGTTCACCGATATTTTCATCAATTGTGGAACAATTTTAAAAATCTTTTATGTCGAAAGGGGATACCGTAAGAATGGTTCCAAATAATTTTGGTCAAGTTCTGGTAATAGCTGTACCTATTGTCAGAATTGATATGAGAAAAGCATGAAACTCTTAAATTAGCTTAAGCATGTTTAGAGCTATTGCATTAGTCGGTTTTTTGATTGAATAACGTATCGATATGCTGCCGATCGTTTCTGTTATCGACTCTGGCGACGTCTTTGTTTGCCCCCTCCCAGTGATGGGCCCCCGGATAGATGGTGGTCCCGATGTGCCACAACCCAGTGCCTTAGGATTTTATAATGAACTAGCGATCCGCCCCGGCTTCGCGCGGGTAGATATATATTAGAAAGATAAATTAGTACCTTATTTGGACAAATAGAACAACCACAATTCCTTATACTAACATTTTTTGTAGCGACTATTCTCATCTGCGGCTCTGCAGCGGGTCAGATAAGATTACGTTATTTTACCAAAATAATGTTTTGTTTATAGGGAAGAATTTTTAAATTTTCTGTGAAAGAATTTTTAAAATGGGTTCGGTCGTTTTTGAGTTAAATCATTACAAACAAACATACATCAGGTGAGCCACTTGCTCGTTTGCCACCTCTCCTATAAAAAAAAACATACTTCTAAAATCTTCTAAATCTTTCGTCTTTATATTATTAGTATAGATCAATTAAAAAGAAAACAGATTGCATTCTTAGTTAACGCATAATCAACAACTCATAAAAAACAGTCCCTAAACAAAAGTAACATTCTCAGTTTTTGTACTTTACAGTTTTCAAAAGGGTCCCATACCTTTTGTGTCAAAGAGCCTATGTATGACCTAAGCCGGCCGTGAATATACTGTTCAGTTGACCCGGAGTTTTAGTCTCGCTGAAGCAACTGCGGTGCGTAAGTATTGACGCTAACAGGAACTCACTAGTTCTCATCTCCCTGTGTCTGACGTGGAGCTTCACTGATTCAATTCGAGAAAAGTTCGGATGCACTGATTGAGACTCGATGTCGGCGAACATACATCCAAACTTGAAAAACAATAATTTACTAATAATCATTTCTCATTTCTATACTAATGTAGGTTTGAAATAAATCAGAAAGTAAAATGCATTTTCTAGGAGCGATGTCGGAGACCGAGACCTAGCTGCGGCGCAAACTACAGAGGCACGCGGGAGCGGATGGCTACGACTAAAATGCATCCATACTTGAAAAACAATAATTTACATACATACATACAGTCACGCCTTCTCTCATAAAGGGGTAGGTAGAGGCTACATACTGTAACTATTCAACTTTCACGTTGATAAAATTAATTACGTGACCAGAAAATAGACTTAATCTTTTTCAAGATCTTTTCTAAAGGTTATTTCATTCTAGGCCATTTGAATGATATATGTTAATTAATTGTGATCGTCATAGGTAGGACCCTTTTATCTACGTTGTGTTTATTTTTAGTAACTTGTTCTTTTAGGTGTATCATGGAAAAATGTTTATTCACTAGAGAAGCTGCAAGTCCAAGACAGTGTACTAATACTAATTAATTATTATTCCCTATACTCTTGTAAAGGGTTCACAATGTTTAATATCTATTGCAAAGAGATTTGTATTCCGCACCTGTATAAGATTAACTTTAAATTATTAATAACCCACTACAAGCTATCGCTCCCCCAACATTTTTATTAAAAAAATGTGGGGAAGGCACACGGCTCCAACTCCCGCCGTGTGCGGTGAGCGCCTTCCAATCCATGCGCTCCCCCCGACACAGGACAAGAAGTCGGGAACAAGGACCGTAGTCCACAGCAACACTGGCGAACCAGCAAAAAGAGGGCTTGGCCTCTTGCTAGTGCGTAAGCACAAACTTAGACCGAAGTCTCGCATGTCAATGCGTGTTTACATCATACAAGTATACAGCTAGTCCAGTCTTCGTGGATGTACGTCGCATGGATTTGACACACGTCGAGCAGTTATGAGCACTCGGCCCAATAAACTAGTAAAGCCTTCCGTACGCGCCATCACTTCGCCAGACCGCTGCAACTGCAGATGAATGTCGAGTGTGTGGCATCAACATCCAATACAAGGTCAGCACGGCAATTTGCCGCAGAGCACGTCGTGAGTCCACTGCTCACTTCAAGGGTATGGGGTCCCACGTTGTGCAGCTTTCGGCTGCAGCCTTGAGAGTCTCCTCCCGCCAGCTACCATCCGCATGAAGTAGACGCATTAGCTCCACCAACCATTGTAATGATGTATTTTGCCATTATTTATCATTTATAATTATCATTCAGCCATCAGGCAATCAGCATTCTATTATATTCGTCAAATGGGTTTGTGTAATTGACGTTGAGTATTATGTATTTCGATCAAGTTTGTCTCACCCACCACCAAGTTTCCAGTTATCATTCATTTGTGGGAATTTACTGAGAGCTTTATTTAATATTGTTGTTATTCAACACATGGAGGGCAGACAGTCTGCAGTCTCGTTATAGAGAGACCCGACTTGGACAAATCTAAAGAAAATGTGAGTCAAACCAAGTGCAAGACGCAACCATTACATTAACGACATCTAAGCAACTGTCACTAGGACGCATTGTCACAGGTGCAACAAGCATCATTACGACCATCGCTCAGACATACGCCAACACAAGGGCCTCTATACAGTCTTAGCAAACATCTACACTTCTGCAAAAAACCTCCGTCAACCCGAATCATAAGTTGTATTGAATCAACTCATTCATATAACCGTCACTAAAAACACAATACCACAATAGCAGTAAGTATTATTGTGACTATCACATAGATGGTGCCTCCTCACAACACCCCTATATGATAATTATCGACTTTGGCAAAAGTTGTTTAACTAAAAAATTTACCAACGTGTCATAGTAGTAAGCCACTAAGACGCCGGTGTATGAACCATGTATCATAGAACTAATGCTCTAAGACATGGGGGCGAAAGAGTAAGCTCCAGCACCGAAATGCTAAAAGCCACATCCTCTCTTATGTGATTGTATGAAAGTCTAATGAATTCTCTATCTTAATAATTTTAAGTTCCAACTCGTTTTTATAATATCATATCTTACAAGAGACCTTCAATGATAGACCATTTTATCATATACTTTACTTACATAAGATCTTTGTATGGAACATTAGCACTATGCAACTTGATACTATAGAGAGTCATGCTCGACCTCACACACGTCTATGTTGAGCTGTTGGTATGCCCCTCCGCACGGTACTCGCGTCTCGGACTTAATAGTATGGGTATTAGCAATACGCGAACACCTTCTAATTTTAAGATTGGTTTTGTAATTGACATTACACGAATCCCTTCTAATTTTAAGATAGGTTTTATAATTGGCATTACATGAACACTTCCTTATTATGAATAACTATATAGAGTATTTTCCATACAAATGAAGTTAATTTTATATTGTAATATTTTTAATTAACTTCTATAGTACTTCGAGAGATAAGGTCTCTTGGATATATTTTATATGTTTTAAAGTAATTTTTAGGCACTGATCTATGTAATATTATGCCAAGAAAAATTAAATTGGAAATAATGAAATTTCACTATTGGGATTGGTCCTCATATATATTTTCCCAACTTTTTTGGACCACCATTTTTTTTTTTTTTTATAATTTTTAATATTTTCTTAAATCTTTCTAAAACGTAAAAATACGTAATTAGAGATAGTATATCGTTACAATACGTAGCCCACTAAACAATTTTTGTTCCTTTTTTTTTAGGATTGATGGTCACTGTTAGCCCGAAGGCTTTTACAGCTTTGCCGGATTGAAAGGTGGCATAGCGCTGAAGGAGCTTAGCCGAAACCTTTATTTATGGATGACTGGCGCAAGGGCCCCCGTAAGGGCACCTCAGCTTAGACCGTCATCCTGTTCGCGAGAGTAACAGACTCGAGGGTGCCCAAAGGGGCCGGCCTCGGCTCGGTCAGTTACTGCAATCGGGAGGGATTTGTGTTGCATTAATAGTGAATTCGACGCGAAACCCACACATGCCTCAGACCGCTGAGCACTACGAGTGATGTCTTTGTCTTCCAGGCACTCACTTGTCCTTAACTACCCGAGCGCGATGCCTATGCGATAAGATAAGAGGTAGGCTAGTGTGCAGTGTCAGATACACGGGGACAATCATAATACAACATGACTCGAAAAAATAACATTGGTGCTCCATTGTTGTCGTAAATATTGGCTCTGGCTCGGCTTCGAACCCAGGACCGCGGTGTAGTAGTCAGGTACTCTGATCACTAGACCGCTGTCGCTGTCGCTCTCATTTCTATACTAATGTAGGTTCGAAATAAATCAGAAAATAAAGTGTATTTTTCAGGAGCGCCGTCGGAGACCGCGGCGAGCTGCGACGCAGACTGCAGAGGCACGCGCGAGCGGATGGCCGCGAAGCCGCGAATACAGTACAGTCTTTTGTACTCTTCCCGCAGAGAGAGTAACGACCAGTACGTGGAGGAATACCGGCCTGTAAGAAAATCGTTTTCAGAATTCTTTAAATAGACAAGAGGGAGAACTTAAGCAAAAGTTGTATGGTACTCGTACTAGCTGTAGCCGCCGCTTCGCCCGTGTTATAAGTTGTAATTGAGAAAATTGTGAAGTCCTTCTTACATGGAGAAGTCCATCACGCTTCTGGTCAACCAATACCACTGCAACTTCATCGAGGAGACAAGCGAGGAGGAGCTGCGACGCAGACTGCAGAGGCACGCGCGAGCGGATGGCCGCGAAGCCGCGAATACAGTACAGTCTTTTGTACTCTTCCCGCAGAGAGAGTAACGACCAGTACGTGGAGGAATACCGGCCTGTAAGAAAATCGTTTTCAGAATTCTTTAAATAGACAAGAGGGAGAACTTAAGCAAAAGTTGTATGGTACTAGCTGTAGCCGCCGCTTCGCCCGTGTTATAAGTTGTAATTGAGAAAATTGTGAAGTCCTTCTTACATGGAGAAGTCCATCACGCTTCTGGTCAACCAATACCACTGCAACTTCATCGAGGAGACAAGCGAGGAGGAGCTGCGACGCAGACTGCAGAGGCACGCGCGAGCGGATGGCCGCGAAGCCGCGAATACAGTACAGTCTTTTGTACTCTTCCCGCAGAGAGAGTAACGACCAGTACGTGGAGGAATACCGGCCTGTAAGAAAATCGTTTTCAGAATTCTTTAAATAGACAAGAGGGAGAACTTAAGCAAAAGTATGGTACTAGCTGTAGCCGCCGCTTCGCCCGTGTTATAAGTTGTACTTGAGAAAATTGTGAAGTCCTTCTTACATGGAGAAGTCCATCACGCTTCTGGTCAACCAATACCACTGCAACTTCATCGAGGAGACAAGCGAGGAGGAGAGCATCGGATGCGTTTTACCTGCCGGAGTGATCTGCCAGGACAGGACGTCTTGTCAGATGTATTGACGATGATTGTCTTTGACTTTAATGTTAGTCCACTTCTACAACTTTGTGGCCGTTGCTGTTTGGAGGGCGCTATCGGTTTAGATGTACCTTTTTGAATTTAACTGACATTTTCTTTTAGTTTCATTAAAAAATAATTGTCTACCTGAAACGATGAAAATTAAAAATGTTAATTCCATGTAATTCACGCAGATTGCGAGCAGGAACTCTACGATCAAACTAGTATTTGTTTCATCGTCATATCTTCAATTGTTCAGGAATGAAAATAATTTGAAGCCCACGCGAACTGTCTCGGGAACATATTTTGCTTTTAAATGCATATGTGTGCGTGTGTGCGTGAGTGTGCAGCGCGTTCCTACCGCGTCACGTAAATATTAAAGCTTATTTTCCAATTTTCAGATTAGATTGAGAAACTGAAAAGTTCAAAACCATTAAAATTAATTTTGTTATTGTAACAATACGTCAAACGCGAAATTAAATATATAGAATATTGTAAATGTATGTGGCGTGTTCTCATAGATGACGCAGACAACAAAAGCATTCTGAATGTCTTGGGAATGCCGCTTCGTTTTATTGCATTAAACCGGCAGAGTAGACTGTCGCCTACCTCTTTCCTACCGAGGTGTCGTAAGAGACGACTAAGGTATTGTACGGACAGCCTTTATTCGTGCAGAATAACACCATAATATGTGATGCTGTCACTACACTGCTCGGAACGTGGGAATTGGGAGTAAGAATTTTTTGACTCGTACCAAAACGACGGTGACGTGGTTCGCCACCCAACAAATCCCGTTTTCCGCGAGGGCGACAAGTGGGCTTCGTGTGTACACTCTACCTACACCTTATCTGAAGAAAAAGAAGAAAAAGGCGTGACTGTACGTATGTATCTAAAATTAATGCTACGGTCTTAAATATCCGCATGCTGTGAGCCGGACATTACCGAGAAGG
Source organism: Luehdorfia chinensis (assembly GCA_019845155.1). NCBI lineage: Eukaryota > Metazoa > Arthropoda > Insecta > Lepidoptera > Papilionidae > Luehdorfia > Luehdorfia chinensis. The sequence goes on from JAHVAK010000093.1 coordinate 113,259, forward strand.
GCCGATCTGTTAAGGTCCTGTAGTGAGCTGAAGTCGATTTGATAGACTTGATAGAGGATGGTGCTGCTGATAATGCCGTCACTGCAGTGAACGTGGCGGCCTCTATCTTTAATTGGCGGGCGGTACCGAGTCCGCGTTATAATAGACAAATGTCTTGTCATCTAATTAGCAACGCTATTGAATCAGTTTACCAAATTCCCACTGTCCCCAAAACACTCGACTTCGCTTCCGGCTGTCACGTCGGGTGGTCGCGTTTCGATTCGCTCGCGTGTTTTCGTGTCGCCATCGAAGTATTACTCGCTTCTGCGGTGTTATTTGTGACTCAGTGTGTGAACCATTTATGTGCCAGCACTATCTTTACGTATATGTCAAGTGTTAGCCTAGTTTTAGTGCCTAAAATTGCAAAAACCTATTATAGATTCTTTTATAGTGACGGTAGTAGTGTATAGCGACAGTGACGTTTGGCGGGTATACCCCCAAGTTTTGTGGTTTTTTCGTGTGACAGTGACAATTTTGACAACTACGGAATTGTCGAGAGCGCTAGTTGCGCTATTTGCCACCAGGTGGCGCTAGTGGGCCTACCGGTCCGGTGGCGACATCAGTCGGTATTTCGACCGCAACTTTGTAGTGAGACTGTGACGAGTTTGACTTTATAATCTGTATTTGATCCTGCTACTGTCCGCCAGAGGGCGCCTATCCATTGTTCTCTAACTGCGGCTAACTTCACGGCGAGTAGCACATGCCAAACTGAATAGCTCCACAGATACTAAACTGATCCTTAAATACATTTTGTGTTTATGCCATCTTTCTGCAGAGGGCGCTAGTGGGTGTATAGTGGACCGACCGCATAGTGTAAGCCTACCGCAATGGGTGATGAACCCTCACCCTTTGCAACCAGGAAGTCTCTTGCGGACTCCGCCAGCCGGGACTCCGGTGAGGCAGCCCGCGGTGACTGTGCCAGTGGCAACGGGAAGGTCCGGAAGCAGCGTCACAGCCGAAAAAAGGCCTCTCACCTCGCCGGAGCAGCCTCAGCCCATTGCCCAGCGGCAAAAGGTTGATGGCCGAAGGAAGATAACCAGCAGCGCTGCGCCGATAGCTGGCATCCTGACGTCGGACACAGCAGTGCAACCAAAGGACTGCGAAGAAATGTACCAGCAGTTGGCCGCCGCATTTGATGCGACTAAATCGACAAGACTTGAAATCATTGAGCATGCGAGGACGGCAGTAAAAATAATAATGGGTATAGTTTCCGGCCAGGGCTCGAAGCTCAATAAAGGGGAGATTAATAAAATTGCGGCAACAGGGCATGATCTCATATCTATGGTGGCAGCCATGGATGTGCATGCCATGGAGGCGGAGCTTGCCCTGTGCAAGGCAGAGCGTGACAGGGCTTACTCCGACGCCAAGCTAGCGCTCATGGAGGCCGCTCGTTCCCCTGACGGTGATTGGGAGGTGGTGTCGGGCCGTCAGGCAAAGACGTTTGCGGCGGCCCTGAGGATGCCCAAAGGGGCAGCCTCTAGAAATATGCCAGAGCAAGCCGGCCCAGTCTTAGCCTTCTACCCGGCTGAAGAGCAAGATCACCTTAAGACGGCAGAGGACACCAAGGCTGAACTAAAAAAGGCAATCAACCCGTCCACCATAAACATTCAGGTGGCCAAGCTAAGGAAGATCGGAAACGCGGGGGTGGTGGTTCAGACCACGACGCAGGAAGCTGCAACCAAACTCAGGACCTCAGTGCCTCCAACCCTACGTGTCGCGGAACCCCGTCAGCGCCTGCCGCTGGTGGCACTACGCGGCTTTGAGGGGGACGTTCAGGCGGAGGACCTGTTTCTCGCCATGCACGAGCAGAACTTTGGGGACAGCTCGAAGTGGTCCATAGAGGAACTGCGCAAGAATGGGAAAGTGGCATTTAAAAAGTCTTGGCGAGGCAGCAGCAGGACGACGGTGGTGCTACAATGCCCTCCGGAGCTAAGGGATGAGCTTGTCGCACGGAATAGGCTCTATGTAGGATGGAATGTAGTCGAACCGTGCGACTACATTGACGTCACCTGCTGCCAAACTTGCCAGCAGTTCGGCCACCCGGCAAAATACTGCCGGGCTAAGGAGCCGATATGCGGAAGGTGTGGGGAAAGCGGACATTCGCACCCTGAGTGCAAGTCCGCGGAGGAGTGTTGTGCTACTTGCCGCAGGTTCGGTGAACCGGGAGCGGCAACGCACGCAACAATGTCCAAGAACTGCCCGGCAAGGAAGCACGCAGAGGAGAGGGCCATCACCACCACCCAATATGGCAGTTCAGAAATGCTTACTAAGAGTGGGACAGCTAAATCTGGGACGTGGGGAGGCTGCCACCAAGGAACTGCTCGCGGGGGCGCGTGACCTCGACCTGGACCTTGTCCTGGTCCAGGAACAGCATCACGCGTCTACCGCTGCGTACATGGTGCAGTTCGGGGCCGAACCGCAGACGGGTGTACTCCTGGCCAAGAGTGGCTTGGCGGCGGCAGCGTTGCCGCACCTGTGTAGCCAGTACTGCGTGGTGTGCCACATTGACGTGTGCGACCTGTACATGGTGTCGACATACTTTAAATACAGTGACGACATAAATATTCACCTGGCCCACCTGGAACGCGTCCTGGATGAATTACGCGGGAAACAGGTGGTAATTGGGGTGGACTCCAACGCGCACTCGCCGATGTGGCACAGTGAAAAGTGCCAGGACGTGGGCAGGGGTCACGAGACCGAAAATCGCCGAAGACAGATGGAGGGCTTCCTAATGTCCAGAGCTAGAACTTCTCGAGGCTGCGTGAGTTCGCGCACAGATGGCACGAGCGTCGACAAAGGTCCGAGTGGTCGCTGGAAAGTCTCCCTGACGACGCAGGCGTAGTAGTATTGTCAATCCCAAAAGGGGGAGAATGACATGGGACGGAGTTACGAATAACTTGTAGGGAGTCAAGAAGTGCACGCGGAAAAGAGCCCCGAGCAAATACCGCGTGCACCTCCCGAGATTCGGCCTGTATGACCTGACGGTCGGTGGGGCCATGGGAGGAGGTGGGTGTCCCCAAAACACTCTTCGCGTTCGACCGCCGTGGCGTTCGGGGACTTTTCGTTTCGCTCGCGTGTTTTCGTGTCGCCATCGAAGTATTACGCGCTTCTGCGGTGTTATTTGTGACTCAGTGTGTGAACCATCTATGTGCCAGTACTATTTTTACGTATATGGCTAGTGTTAGCCTAGTTTTAGTGCCTAAAATTGCAAAAACCTATTATAGATATTTCTATAGTGACGGTAATAGTTAATACACGTGACGTTTGGCGGGTATAGCCCCAAATTTTGTGGTTTTTCCGTGTGTCAGTGACACTTTTGACAACGACGGAATTATCGAAAGCACTAGTTGCGCTATTTGCCACCAGGTGGCGCTAGTGGGCCTCCCGGTCCGGTGGCGACATCAGTCGGTATTTCGCCCGCAACTCTGTTGTGAGTCTGTGACGAGTTTGACTTTATAATCTGTATTTGATGCTGCTACTGTCCGCCAGAGGGCGCCTATCCATTGTTTCCTAACTGCGGCTAACGTCTCGGCGAGTAGCATATGCCAAACCGAATAGCTCCACAGATAATAAAGTGATCTTTAAATACATTTTGTGTTTATGTCATCTTTCTGCAGAGGGCGCTAGTGTATGTATAGTGTGCCCATCCTGCGTTAGGCCACTGTGGGAAGTGTGGGTCAGGTTTTCCGACCTACAAAAATTTCAAGAAATTTTGGTCACCAGTAATCACTGCAGCGGGCGAAGTATGCCTCTCCGTATGACCAAATTTCTCTGAATTAGTTTAACAATAACATTTTTTTTGGTTCCTGTGTGGTCTTTTTTTTACGGCTTTGGGCCGACCGTATAGTGTAAGCCTACTGCAATGGGTGATCTATCCTCACCCTTTGCGACCAGGAAGTCGCTTGCGCCGACTCCGCCAGCCGGGACTCCGGTGAGGCAGCCCGCGGTGACTGTGCCAGCGGCAACGGGAAGGTCCGGAAGCAGCGTCACAGCTGAAAAAGGCCTCTCACCTCGCCAGAGCAGCCTCAGCCCATTGCCCAGCGGCAAAAGGTTGATGGCCGAAGGAAGATAACCAGCAGCGCTGCGCCGATAGCTGGCATCCTGACGTCGGATACAGCAGTGCAACCAAGGGACTGCGAGGAAATGGACCAACAGTCGGCTGCCTTATTTGATGCGACTAAAGCGTCAAGACTTGAAATCATTGAGCATGCGAGGATGGCAATAAAAACAATAATGGGAATAGTTTCTGGCCAGGGCTCGAAACTCAAGAAAGGGGAGATTAATAAAATTGCGGCAACAGGGCATGACCTCATATCTATGGTGGCAGCCATGGAGGTGCATGCCATGGAGGCGGAGGTTGCCCTGTGCAAGGCAGAGCGTGACAGGGCTTACTCTGACGCCAAGCTAGCGCACATGGAGGCCGCTCGTGCCCCTGACGGTGACTGGGAGGTAGTGTCGGGCCGTCAGGCAAAGACGTTTGCGGCGGCTCTGAGGATGCCCAAACGGGCAGCCTCTAGAAATATGCCAGAGCAAGCCGGCCCAGTCCTAGCCTTCTACCCGGCCGAAGAGCAAGACCACCTAAAGACAGCAGAGGACACCAAGGCTGAATTAAAAAAGTCAATCAATCCGTCCACAATCAACATTCAGGTGGCCAAATTAAGGAAGATCGGAAACGCGGGTGTGGTGGTTCAGACCACGACGCAGGAAGCTGCAACCAAACTTAGGACCTCAGTGCCTCCAACTCTTCGTGTCGCGGAACCCCGTCAGCGCCTGCCGCTGGTGGCACTACGCGGGTTTAAGGGGGACGTTCAGGCGGAAGACCTGTTTCTCGCCATGCACGAGCAGAACTTTGGGGACAGCTCAAAGTGGTCTATAGAGGAACTGCGCAAGAACGGTAAAGTGGCGTTTAAAAAGTCTTGGCGAGGCAGCAACAGGACGACGGTGGTGTTACAATGCTCTCCGGAGCTTAGGGATCAGCTTGTCGCACGTAATAGGCTCTATGTATGATGGGATGTAGTCGAACCGTGCGACTACATTGACGTTACCTGCTGCCAAACTTGCCAGCAGTTCGGCCACCCGGCAAAATACTGCCGGGCTAAGGAGCCGATATGCGGAAGGTGTGGGGAAAGCGGACACTGTGTGTGCTACCTGCCGCAGGTTCGGTAAACCGGGAAAAAAAAATCGCGGAGTCGGGCAATACGGACCCTTGGGGCAGAGCCTACCAGATCCCCAGTGGTAGGTCCCGCCCCCCGCGAATGTTGTCAATGGTATTAAATATGCTGAGGGTTACTCTGGAAGCATGAGGGGGGCCATGCGCGATCTTCTGTGTGCTCTGAGTCCGGACGACGATATGTCCAGAGACACCGAGTACCATAGGTGTGTGCGGCTAATGGCCTCCTTCACCCCCTCAGGGTCAGCTGCTTTCACTCCGTCCATGAAGGACATGCAGGATATAGTCTGGGCGTTGCCCAACACGGCCCCGGGTCTAGACGGCATAAGTGCAAGGATTGTGAGGAATGTGTGGAGGGCTGCGCCAAGGGAATTTTACCTGGTGTTCGCCTAATGTGTTGAGGAGGGAGTATTTCCGGATGTATGGAAGGAGGGCCGACTTTTGGACTTGCCGAAAGGGAATGACAGGCCACTTACTGACCCCAAGGCGTATCGCCCAATTACACTCCTCCCTATCTTCGGGAAGATACTCGAGCGAGTGATTATACAACGCGCACCTTGTCTCACTAGGGTCATCTCCCCTCGCCAGCACAGATTCTCTCCGGGTAAGTCTACCGTAACAGCTCTGCAAACAATCATTAGCACCGCACGGGATTCTACCAGCTAATATGTGCAGGCGATATTTCTGGATATCTCGGGGACCTTTCACAACGCATGGTGGCCTATGGTCATGCTCAAAGCTAGGCAGGGTGGGTGTCCGACCAACATCCATCAGATGTTGGCAGACTACTTCAAGAATAGACGTGTAGGTATCTTTGCCGGGGATCGGGTCGAGTGGAAAACCTCCACCATGGGGTGCCTCCAGGGATCAGTGCTGGGACCGACCCTATGGAACCTACTAATGGATGACTTGCTGAGGTTACCGTATCCATCGGGTACGGAAATGTTAGCGTACGCTGACGATGTAACGCTCCTGATCCAGTCCAACAGCAGGGCAGGTGTCGAGGTCGCATCCAAATCTGCATTGGAGCTGGTCTTAGGGTGGGGCGTCCGAAACCGGTTGGCCTTTGCTCCCTCAAAGTCATAGACAATGACTCTAAAGGGGAAGCTGATGAGGCCACCGGTCATCAGAATGGGCCACGACTCGGTCAGTATCGTATCCGCCGCCAAAGTCCTGGGCGTGACACTAGATACAAGTCTATCCTTTCTGGAGCACGCTAAGGATATAGGCGATAGGGCATCCAAGTGTTTTGGGAAGATGTCTCGGGTGACGGCGTCCTCTTGGGGGTTGCGTTTCCACGCCCTGCGCACTCTGTACAGAGGAACATTCGCCGCCGTCCTAACATATGCAGCTGCCGTCTGGTTCGAGCGAGTAAGGGCCTACACGGTGCGGACGGCACTTCTGAGGGCACAGCGATCGTCTCTCGTGTTGCTGACTAAGGGATATAGAACGACGAGCACGGCAGCCTTGCCGGTGCTTGCGGGCGTGCTTCCGGCTGATCTGGAGGTTCTGCGTGCTGGCAGGGTAGGCCGGGCCCGTAACACTGGGAAAGACGGGGAGATGAGCGCGCGGAAGCGCGAAATTTGGGCGGAGGTAGTGGACGAATGGCAGACAAGATGGACGAATGAGGGTAAAGGCAGGGAGCTGCACGGTTTCTTCCCGGACGTGGCGGTTCATCCACGCGCGACAGAGTATCAGCAACGATATTATCCTTTCCGGATATGTGCTGAATGTCGCTAGTAAATTGAGACACAAAATGTAGATGTCTATACTGACGCGGCGAACAGTTACTTTTCCTTACATGGAATGCATAACATAAAGGCCTATGGTCAGTATAGACTGTGAAGTGGCGTGCCTCGAGCATGTGGCGAAAGTACTTAATGCCTTCATATATAGCCAGTAACTCACGGTCGTAGGGTGAGTACTTCTGTTGTGATGGGCTAAGCTTTCGCGAAAAGAATGCTAATGGCTGCCAGGCATCATCTTTGTACTGCTGCAGTACAGCACCCAATGCCTAAGTCTGATGCATCCGTTAACAGAGCTAATTTGGCTTGGCAATCGGGGTGTGCTAATAAGGCAGCATTGCAAAGACTGTCCTTGGACTGCTCAAAAGCTGTTAGAGCGTCGCCTGTCAGGTCTATTGCTTGTGAAGCCTTCACCGAACCAGTAAATAAGGCGTTTAAGGGTGCTTGAATTTTTGCGGCTTCTGGTAAGAACCGCCTATAGAAATTAAGCATGCCCAAATAACGTCTGAGCGCTTTGACTGTTCGGGGCTTAGGGAATTCTTTAATGGCTTGAACTTTTCACTCAAGTGGCTTAGTAACTGCAGCTGAGATGTGGTAGCACACAAACAAGAAAGTAAGAGATAGCATTAACAAATAAACTGTACGTGATTAACCGCGGGCGGTAAAGGTGTTACAGGGGTCTAACAGAGCAGAGGAGATCAGCAGGTAACTAATGTATTACAACAGAATATGCGCGAGCGCCGCGGTTCAATCCCCGGCCGCTCTTGCGTTGACGTCTAGTAAAAGTTCGATCCACAATGGTCCCAATGTGTTAAATGCTTGTTCTCTAATGGTTACAGAATATATAATTAATTACGTTTACTGTAGGTGTTGTATGTGTAAGTGTTACTGTGTTTCTGTGTGTATATATGGGGTGTGCGTAATAATGTGGTGGAATCCCCACACATGTATATACCGCGTGGCCCTATAACCACACTTTTGAGGTTAACAAGGCACGCGGTGAGCACATGGATGGATATTTGTCAAAGTCGTTTGACGTTTGCCGTTTGAGTTTCACGGCTGAAAGCCGTCAGATCCGATTGACACATTGTCAGTAGTGATTGACAAAGGGAAGTGTCAAAGTCGATTGACGTTGTGACGGTTGACGGATTGTCATTTGACACTGACAGAGTGAAGTGTTGCCAGTGGGAGAAATTTTGGACAATTTCAGTGCATTTAATTAATTAATTAATAATTTTCTTTTAAATAATATTTAGTATTATAATAAATATTCTTAGTTGGTTAGCGTTGTAAGTAGAAATGGCAGACGAAGAAGATGTGTCCGAGATGGAGCGGCAGCTTATTGAGGAAGAGCTGGCCAGGAAGCAGGTGGAAATGGAGGAGCTGATGCAGATGCAGAGTGAGGCAGGTTTCGTACCGAACTCGTCACTGCGACGCACCCCCCCGCAAGGTTTCAGCACCCCTCCAGGACCTGCCGCCCACACGGTTCCTCTTCCGCCGTCTACTAAGCGGCCGCTGAGCTCCCCTGAGGATGTGCAGAATGCAGTTAGGCGGCGGGTTGCTGGCAAAAAGTCGGCGGCTCCTCCGATCGGTGGTATCCTCACCTCAGCTCCCGAACCCATACCAGCCCCCTCCAGCTCCAAATCTCCTGGAGCGACGCAGCCAACGGACGAGACAGATGACGGTATGATGTCCATGGACAAGGTGGCCCTGATTGACGGTGTTCACACCGCCTTGAAGGGGATTGCAGCTGTCGCCAATGCGAGCAATAAGCTCAATTTGACCGACAAGTCAACTATTGCCAGCCCAAGCCAGGACATTCTTGCATACGTTGCAGCACTGGAGATAAGGTATGCAGAGAAGGAGCATAAGGTCACCGCCGGTAAACTTAAGTATGCGCAGTTGGAGCTCTCGGTCTCGCAACAATCATCTAGACAGGTACCGTCCTTGACTGGATCTGGACATATTTATGAGCCAGATAGTTATGCGGCAAGGTTGAAACTGCCGAAAGGTAAGCCACCAATGACTGTCCAGCCAAAAGGTCCAGCAGTTATTATTTACCCGAACGACGATGCCATCAAGTCCACCGACGACACAAAGTTGGCGCTGCAGAAAGCGTTGCAGCCTGGAATGCAGGGCATAAAAATACAGAGCGTGCGTAAGGTAGGCAACTCTGGTGTCGTGATCCAGACTGCATCCGTCGAGGCGGCCACTAAACTCAAAGCTGCCGTACCGCCAACTCTGAAGGTTACCGATCCGAAGAGCAGGTGGCACTGGTGGCAGTGCGGAACTTAAGGACAGATCCGACAGCGAGCGAATTCTTGGATGACCTGTACCGGATCAATATTAGTGATGATCCGGAATGGCCCAAGGGTAAGTTCGAGGCACAGTGCAGGGTTGCTTTCAAGAAGGGTCGCCGTGATGGACTTCGAACCACATTGGTAATGCTGCATAAGTTGTGAAGAAGAGCTACAGTGTAGCGTGAACTGATCGGCACGATATCGGCCTTAGGATTGTCACCGCTCTCCAGAGTTCTTGCATGCTGATAATACTCCTGAACCAGAACGAGATCCAACCCCAGCTCTCTGGCGATGACCGGCAGCTCGGTTGTAGCCGCCTCAGAGCCCTGTAGATTTAGCTGGCCTACGCGAAGAGTACACTGCCTATCCATATTGTGTCATATTTACCGACTGTTGCTCAGCGAACAAGCGCGCAGGACAGCTAGGCGCAGCAGTTGTGTGTGTGTCGGCGTCTTTACGCTTAAAGCGTTTGCAGGTTGCGCAGCACCGTGTAGTCGACTGACATTCATCAAACCGGTGACCTGTATCGCCACATCTACCACATACCATGGCCGCCGCCTTGCAGTGCTTCTCCGGATGCCCATACTGCTGGCACTTAGAGCAGCATGTCACCCGTACGAAATGGCACACCTCAGCCTTGTCCCACCCAATGAAGACGCTGCCAAGGCCAACCAGCTTGTCCCGTAGTGCAGATGAACAAGCTCATCTAGAATTCGAAAAAAATAATAAAAGTAATACCACCGCGGTAGTTGGAGGACACAGTGTTGCCAGCTTTGTGAGTTTACCACTATAAATAGTTGTTTGGGTTTCTCAGGAAGTGTTTAATAAATTGCTTCGGATGATTGAGTTTTAATTAAATTTTAAACAAACTCTGCCAACACTTCAGCCCGGTCCTTGGCCTCGTAACTTCGATTGCCCTCTTTGTTAATTAGAGAGCAAACGGGTGCTTTTGTCCGAGTCGGTTCAATTCAATTCAGTCGGTGGAGCGAAGTCTGACTTTCAGCGGCATGGTCAATACGTCGCTCCCACTGCGTTCCTCTATCGTTTTGAACGTCGACCGACAGCTTCTCGGACAAGCAGTTGAGCTCCCGCTTCCTGCCGGGAGCAAGCGCGAGCGCTCAGGCGCGAATATGTCTCCTGCACATAATGCACGTTCTAAGACTCTTCCGCGTCGGCGTCGGAATTCGCGCTGCAACCTCGGATTATAATAATTGTCATTATTTGAATTATTTGTTTCGAGACGGCTACCGGGTTTGTTTCCCGGTCCGTTTCGACGGATTGGTCGCTGGCGTCGTCTGCTTTCTGCATTATTGCAGTTGTGGTGTCTGACGTAGAAACAAGATAGTACTGACGTTGAAAACAGGATAGTATTATGCTTGACGTTAGAAACAAGATGTATTAGCGGAGACGCTGACTCTCACATACAGTGAGGTGCACTATTTACCCCTTTTTAATAAAAAAGGGGCTATACAGTACTCGTAGTTTGAATGTGCCTCTGTGAGACGTTAGCACAGGAAGCTGATACACAGTTAGCACAGTCCAGTGATGATCGGGTGAGGCAGAAAACCCCTCAGAAAAGAAGGGCACTGCATTTCACCTTAGCAGCACTTTTCACTGTCACACACTCACCGTCACCCTTACCAAGCGCACACCAACTTACGGCACTTTGATGTCGAATTAACGAACATACAATGCGTTTGCAAGCGATGTACGATGTGCCTCCTAGCAGTTAAGCAAAAAAGCGCAGGCGGTCGCAAGGCGCGACAAGTGATGAGTCACGGGTTCGCAGCCGGGGAGACGTCTCGACGCCTAAGCAAGGAGTTCTTCGTCCGACGTATACTGTGGTATTCCCCACAATTAACACAATGTTAACTGTAAGAAAGGCAATCGCAACACAAACACTTGACTTAAGGCACTAATTGTGGTCAGTCGGAAGTCTCAACATCCAACGGAGCTAACTCACGTTGAACGGAATCTTCCACCGACGGGTGACGCAGTTACCAAATTCTCCCTAGAGGAGAATTAAGCGACTAGTCTCACCGCTTTACAGTGTCCCTTAATTCCACCGGTATTGCGGATGTTCATGGGCGGCGGTGACCAATTACCATCAGATGAACCGCTTGCACGTTTGCCCCCTCTTCTATAAAAAAAGTGAGTTTCATCATTTCACTCTAGAGTACAGAGCGTCATTGAAAACGCTCATACGTTCCGTCCAATCATAACCCTTCAATGGCTGAGGTCGTCGCGCCAAATGTATGCTTTTTTATGTATGTTCACCGATATTTTCATCAATTGTGGAACAATTTTAAAAATCTTTTATGTCGAAAGGGGATACCGTAAGAATGGTTCCAAATAATTTTGGTCAAGTTCTGGTAATAGCTGTACCTATTGTCAGAATTGATATGAGAAAAGCATGAAACTCTTAAATTAGCTTAAGCATGTTTAGAGCTATTGCATTAGTCGGTTTTTTGATTGAATAACGTATCGATATGCTGCCGATCGTTTCTGTTATCGACTCTGGCGACGTCTTTGTTTGCCCCCTCCCAGTGATGGGCCCCCGGATAGATGGTGGTCCCGATGTGCCACAACCCAGTGCCTTAGGATTTTATAATGAACTAGCGATCCGCCCCGGCTTCGCGCGGGTAGATATATATTAGAAAGATAAATTAGTACCTTATTTGGACAAATAGAACAACCACAATTCCTTATACTAACATTTTTTGTAGCGACTATTCTCATCTGCGGCTCTGCAGCGGGTCAGATAAGATTACGTTATTTTACCAAAATAATGTTTTGTTTATAGGGAAGAATTTTTAAATTTTCTGTGAAAGAATTTTTAAAATGGGTTCGGTCGTTTTTGAGTTAAATCATTACAAACAAACATACATCAGGTGAGCCACTTGCTCGTTTGCCACCTCTCCTATAAAAAAAAACATACTTCTAAAATCTTCTAAATCTTTCGTCTTTATATTATTAGTATAGATCAATTAAAAAGAAAACAGATTGCATTCTTAGTTAACGCATAATCAACAACTCATAAAAAACAGTCCCTAAACAAAAGTAACATTCTCAGTTTTTGTACTTTACAGTTTTCAAAAGGGTCCCATACCTTTTGTGTCAAAGAGCCTATGTATGACCTAAGCCGGCCGTGAATATACTGTTCAGTTGACCCGGAGTTTTAGTCTCGCTGAAGCAACTGCGGTGCGTAAGTATTGACGCTAACAGGAACTCACTAGTTCTCATCTCCCTGTGTCTGACGTGGAGCTTCACTGATTCAATTCGAGAAAAGTTCGGATGCACTGATTGAGACTCGATGTCGGCGAACATACATCCAAACTTGAAAAACAATAATTTACTAATAATCATTTCTCATTTCTATACTAATGTAGGTTTGAAATAAATCAGAAAGTAAAATGCATTTTCTAGGAGCGATGTCGGAGACCGAGACCTAGCTGCGGCGCAAACTACAGAGGCACGCGGGAGCGGATGGCTACGACTAAAATGCATCCATACTTGAAAAACAATAATTTACATACATACATACAGTCACGCCTTCTCTCATAAAGGGGTAGGTAGAGGCTACATACTGTAACTATTCAACTTTCACGTTGATAAAATTAATTACGTGACCAGAAAATAGACTTAATCTTTTTCAAGATCTTTTCTAAAGGTTATTTCATTCTAGGCCATTTGAATGATATATGTTAATTAATTGTGATCGTCATAGGTAGGACCCTTTTATCTACGTTGTGTTTATTTTTAGTAACTTGTTCTTTTAGGTGTATCATGGAAAAATGTTTATTCACTAGAGAAGCTGCAAGTCCAAGACAGTGTACTAATACTAATTAATTATTATTCCCTATACTCTTGTAAAGGGTTCACAATGTTTAATATCTATTGCAAAGAGATTTGTATTCCGCACCTGTATAAGATTAACTTTAAATTATTAATAACCCACTACAAGCTATCGCTCCCCCAACATTTTTATTAAAAAAATGTGGGGAAGGCACACGGCTCCAACTCCCGCCGTGTGCGGTGAGCGCCTTCCAATCCATGCGCTCCCCCCGACACAGGACAAGAAGTCGGGAACAAGGACCGTAGTCCACAGCAACACTGGCGAACCAGCAAAAAGAGGGCTTGGCCTCTTGCTAGTGCGTAAGCACAAACTTAGACCGAAGTCTCGCATGTCAATGCGTGTTTACATCATACAAGTATACAGCTAGTCCAGTCTTCGTGGATGTACGTCGCATGGATTTGACACACGTCGAGCAGTTATGAGCACTCGGCCCAATAAACTAGTAAAGCCTTCCGTACGCGCCATCACTTCGCCAGACCGCTGCAACTGCAGATGAATGTCGAGTGTGTGGCATCAACATCCAATACAAGGTCAGCACGGCAATTTGCCGCAGAGCACGTCGTGAGTCCACTGCTCACTTCAAGGGTATGGGGTCCCACGTTGTGCAGCTTTCGGCTGCAGCCTTGAGAGTCTCCTCCCGCCAGCTACCATCCGCATGAAGTAGACGCATTAGCTCCACCAACCATTGTAATGATGTATTTTGCCATTATTTATCATTTATAATTATCATTCAGCCATCAGGCAATCAGCATTCTATTATATTCGTCAAATGGGTTTGTGTAATTGACGTTGAGTATTATGTATTTCGATCAAGTTTGTCTCACCCACCACCAAGTTTCCAGTTATCATTCATTTGTGGGAATTTACTGAGAGCTTTATTTAATATTGTTGTTATTCAACACATGGAGGGCAGACAGTCTGCAGTCTCGTTATAGAGAGACCCGACTTGGACAAATCTAAAGAAAATGTGAGTCAAACCAAGTGCAAGACGCAACCATTACATTAACGACATCTAAGCAACTGTCACTAGGACGCATTGTCACAGGTGCAACAAGCATCATTACGACCATCGCTCAGACATACGCCAACACAAGGGCCTCTATACAGTCTTAGCAAACATCTACACTTCTGCAAAAAACCTCCGTCAACCCGAATCATAAGTTGTATTGAATCAACTCATTCATATAACCGTCACTAAAAACACAATACCACAATAGCAGTAAGTATTATTGTGACTATCACATAGATGGTGCCTCCTCACAACACCCCTATATGATAATTATCGACTTTGGCAAAAGTTGTTTAACTAAAAAATTTACCAACGTGTCATAGTAGTAAGCCACTAAGACGCCGGTGTATGAACCATGTATCATAGAACTAATGCTCTAAGACATGGGGGCGAAAGAGTAAGCTCCAGCACCGAAATGCTAAAAGCCACATCCTCTCTTATGTGATTGTATGAAAGTCTAATGAATTCTCTATCTTAATAATTTTAAGTTCCAACTCGTTTTTATAATATCATATCTTACAAGAGACCTTCAATGATAGACCATTTTATCATATACTTTACTTACATAAGATCTTTGTATGGAACATTAGCACTATGCAACTTGATACTATAGAGAGTCATGCTCGACCTCACACACGTCTATGTTGAGCTGTTGGTATGCCCCTCCGCACGGTACTCGCGTCTCGGACTTAATAGTATGGGTATTAGCAATACGCGAACACCTTCTAATTTTAAGATTGGTTTTGTAATTGACATTACACGAATCCCTTCTAATTTTAAGATAGGTTTTATAATTGGCATTACATGAACACTTCCTTATTATGAATAACTATATAGAGTATTTTCCATACAAATGAAGTTAATTTTATATTGTAATATTTTTAATTAACTTCTATAGTACTTCGAGAGATAAGGTCTCTTGGATATATTTTATATGTTTTAAAGTAATTTTTAGGCACTGATCTATGTAATATTATGCCAAGAAAAATTAAATTGGAAATAATGAAATTTCACTATTGGGATTGGTCCTCATATATATTTTCCCAACTTTTTTGGACCACCATTTTTTTTTTTTTTTATAATTTTTAATATTTTCTTAAATCTTTCTAAAACGTAAAAATACGTAATTAGAGATAGTATATCGTTACAATACGTAGCCCACTAAACAATTTTTGTTCCTTTTTTTTTAGGATTGATGGTCACTGTTAGCCCGAAGGCTTTTACAGCTTTGCCGGATTGAAAGGTGGCATAGCGCTGAAGGAGCTTAGCCGAAACCTTTATTTATGGATGACTGGCGCAAGGGCCCCCGTAAGGGCACCTCAGCTTAGACCGTCATCCTGTTCGCGAGAGTAACAGACTCGAGGGTGCCCAAAGGGGCCGGCCTCGGCTCGGTCAGTTACTGCAATCGGGAGGGATTTGTGTTGCATTAATAGTGAATTCGACGCGAAACCCACACATGCCTCAGACCGCTGAGCACTACGAGTGATGTCTTTGTCTTCCAGGCACTCACTTGTCCTTAACTACCCGAGCGCGATGCCTATGCGATAAGATAAGAGGTAGGCTAGTGTGCAGTGTCAGATACACGGGGACAATCATAATACAACATGACTCGAAAAAATAACATTGGTGCTCCATTGTTGTCGTAAATATTGGCTCTGGCTCGGCTTCGAACCCAGGACCGCGGTGTAGTAGTCAGGTACTCTGATCACTAGACCGCTGTCGCTGTCGCTCTCATTTCTATACTAATGTAGGTTCGAAATAAATCAGAAAATAAAGTGTATTTTTCAGGAGCGCCGTCGGAGACCGCGGCGAGCTGCGACGCAGACTGCAGAGGCACGCGCGAGCGGATGGCCGCGAAGCCGCGAATACAGTACAGTCTTTTGTACTCTTCCCGCAGAGAGAGTAACGACCAGTACGTGGAGGAATACCGGCCTGTAAGAAAATCGTTTTCAGAATTCTTTAAATAGACAAGAGGGAGAACTTAAGCAAAAGTTGTATGGTACTCGTACTAGCTGTAGCCGCCGCTTCGCCCGTGTTATAAGTTGTAATTGAGAAAATTGTGAAGTCCTTCTTACATGGAGAAGTCCATCACGCTTCTGGTCAACCAATACCACTGCAACTTCATCGAGGAGACAAGCGAGGAGGAGCTGCGACGCAGACTGCAGAGGCACGCGCGAGCGGATGGCCGCGAAGCCGCGAATACAGTACAGTCTTTTGTACTCTTCCCGCAGAGAGAGTAACGACCAGTACGTGGAGGAATACCGGCCTGTAAGAAAATCGTTTTCAGAATTCTTTAAATAGACAAGAGGGAGAACTTAAGCAAAAGTTGTATGGTACTAGCTGTAGCCGCCGCTTCGCCCGTGTTATAAGTTGTAATTGAGAAAATTGTGAAGTCCTTCTTACATGGAGAAGTCCATCACGCTTCTGGTCAACCAATACCACTGCAACTTCATCGAGGAGACAAGCGAGGAGGAGCTGCGACGCAGACTGCAGAGGCACGCGCGAGCGGATGGCCGCGAAGCCGCGAATACAGTACAGTCTTTTGTACTCTTCCCGCAGAGAGAGTAACGACCAGTACGTGGAGGAATACCGGCCTGTAAGAAAATCGTTTTCAGAATTCTTTAAATAGACAAGAGGGAGAACTTAAGCAAAAGTATGGTACTAGCTGTAGCCGCCGCTTCGCCCGTGTTATAAGTTGTACTTGAGAAAATTGTGAAGTCCTTCTTACATGGAGAAGTCCATCACGCTTCTGGTCAACCAATACCACTGCAACTTCATCGAGGAGACAAGCGAGGAGGAGAGCATCGGATGCGTTTTACCTGCCGGAGTGATCTGCCAGGACAGGACGTCTTGTCAGATGTATTGACGATGATTGTCTTTGACTTTAATGTTAGTCCACTTCTACAACTTTGTGGCCGTTGCTGTTTGGAGGGCGCTATCGGTTTAGATGTACCTTTTTGAATTTAACTGACATTTTCTTTTAGTTTCATTAAAAAATAATTGTCTACCTGAAACGATGAAAATTAAAAATGTTAATTCCATGTAATTCACGCAGATTGCGAGCAGGAACTCTACGATCAAACTAGTATTTGTTTCATCGTCATATCTTCAATTGTTCAGGAATGAAAATAATTTGAAGCCCACGCGAACTGTCTCGGGAACATATTTTGCTTTTAAATGCATATGTGTGCGTGTGTGCGTGAGTGTGCAGCGCGTTCCTACCGCGTCACGTAAATATTAAAGCTTATTTTCCAATTTTCAGATTAGATTGAGAAACTGAAAAGTTCAAAACCATTAAAATTAATTTTGTTATTGTAACAATACGTCAAACGCGAAATTAAATATATAGAATATTGTAAATGTATGTGGCGTGTTCTCATAGATGACGCAGACAACAAAAGCATTCTGAATGTCTTGGGAATGCCGCTTCGTTTTATTGCATTAAACCGGCAGAGTAGACTGTCGCCTACCTCTTTCCTACCGAGGTGTCGTAAGAGACGACTAAGGTATTGTACGGACAGCCTTTATTCGTGCAGAATAACACCATAATATGTGATGCTGTCACTACACTGCTCGGAACGTGGGAATTGGGAGTAAGAATTTTTTGACTCGTACCAAAACGACGGTGACGTGGTTCGCCACCCAACAAATCCCGTTTTCCGCGAGGGCGACAAGTGGGCTTCGTGTGTACACTCTACCTACACCTTATCTGAAGAAAAAGAAGAAAAAGGCGTGACTGTACGTATGTATCTAAAATTAATGCTACGGTCTTAAATATCCGCATGCTGTGAGCCGGACATTACCGAGAAGGGCCGATCTGTTAAGGTCCTGTAGTGAGCTGAAGTCGATTTGATAGACTTGATAGAGGATGGTGCTGCTGATAATGCCGTCACTGCAGTGAACGTGGCGGCCTCTATCTTTAATTGGCGGGCGGTACCGAGTCCGCGTTATAATAGACAAATGTCTTGTCATCTAATTAGCAACGCTATTGAATCAGTTTACCAAATTCCCACTGTCCCCAAAACACTCGACTTCGCTTCCGGCTGTCACGTCGGGTGGTCGCGTTTCGATTCGCTCGCGTGTTTTCGTGTCGCCATCGAAGTATTACTCGCTTCTGCGGTGTTATTTGTGACTCAGTGTGTGAACCATTTATGTGCCAGCACTATCTTTACGTATATGTCAAGTGTTAGCCTAGTTTTAGTGCCTAAAATTGCAAAAACCTATTATAGATTCTTTTATAGTGACGGTAGTAGTGTATAGCGACAGTGACGTTTGGCGGGTATACCCCCAAGTTTTGTGGTTTTTCCGTGTGACAGTGACAATTTTGACAACTACGGAATTGTCGAGAGCGCTAGTTGCGCTATTTGCCACCAGGTGGCGCTAGTGGGCCTACCGGTCCGGTGGCGACATCAGTCGGTATTTCGACCGCAACTTTGTAGTGAGACTGTGACGAGTTTGACTTTATAATCTGTATTTGATCCTGCTACTGTCCGCCAGAGGGCGCCTATCCATTGTTCTCTAACTGCGGCTAACTTCACGGCGAGTAGCACATGCCAAACTGAATAGCTCCACAGATACTAAACTGATCCTTAAATACATTTTGTGTTTATGCCATCTTTCTGCAGAGGGCGCTAGTGGGTGTATAGTGGACCGACCGCATAGTGTAAGCCTACCGCAATGGGTGATGAACCCTCACCCTTTGCAACCAGGAAGTCTCTTGCGGACTCCGCCAGCCGGGACTCCGGTGAGGCAGCCCGCGGTGACTGTGCCAGTGGCAACGGGAAGGTCCGGAAGCAGCGTCACAGCCGAAAAAAGGCCTCTCACCTCGCCGGAGCAGCCTCAGCCCATTGCCCAGCGGCAAAAGGTTGATGGCCGAAGGAAGATAACCAGCAGCGCTGCGCCGATAGCTGGCATCCTGACGTCGGACACAGCAGTGCAACCAAAGGACTGCGAAGAAATGTACCAGCAGTTGGCCGCCGCATTTGATGCGACTAAATCGACAAGACTTGAAATCATTGAGCATGCGAGGACGGCAGTAAAAATAATAATGGGTATAGTTTCCGGCCAGGGCTCGAAGCTCAATAAAGGGGAGATTAATAAAATTGCGGCAACAGGGCATGATCTCATATCTATGGTGGCAGCCATGGATGTGCATGCCATGGAGGCGGAGCTTGCCCTGTGCAAGGCAGAGCGTGACAGGGCTTACTCCGACGCCAAGCTAGCGCTCATGGAGGCCGCTCGTTCCCCTGACGGTGATTGGGAGGTGGTGTCGGGCCGTCAGGCAAAGACGTTTGCGGCGGCCCTGAGGATGCCCAAAGGGGCAGCCTCTAGAAATATGCCAGAGCAAGCCGGCCCAGTCTTAGCCTTCTACCCGGCTGAAGAGCAAGATCACCTTAAGACGGCAGAGGACACCAAGGCTGAACTAAAAAAGGCAATCAACCCGTCCACCATAAACATTCAGGTGGCCAAGCTAAGGAAGATCGGAAACGCGGGGGTGGTGGTTCAGACCACGACGCAGGAAGCTGCAACCAAACTCAGGACCTCAGTGCCTCCAACCCTACGTGTCGCGGAACCCCGTCAGCGCCTGCCGCTGGTGGCACTACGCGGCTTTGAGGGGGACGTTCAGGCGGAGGACCTGTTTCTCGCCATGCACGAGCAGAACTTTGGGGACAGCTCGAAGTGGTCCATAGAGGAACTGCGCAAGAATGGGAAAGTGGCATTTAAAAAGTCTTGGCGAGGCAGCAGCAGGACGACGGTGGTGCTACAATGCCCTCCGGAGCTAAGGGATGAGCTTGTCGCACGGAATAGGCTCTATGTAGGATGGAATGTAGTCGAACCGTGCGACTACATTGACGTCACCTGCTGCCAAACTTGCCAGCAGTTCGGCCACCCGGCAAAATACTGCCGGGCTAAGGAGCCGATATGCGGAAGGTGTGGGGAAAGCGGACATTCGCACCCTGAGTGCAAGTCCGCGGAGGAGTGTTGTGCTACTTGCCGCAGGTTCGGTGAACCGGGAGCGGCAACGCACGCAACAATGTCCAAGAACTGCCCGGCAAGGAAGCACGCAGAGGAGAGGGCCATCACCACCACCCAATATGGCAGTTCAGAAATGCTTACTAAGAGTGGGACAGCTAAATCTGGGACGTGGGGAGGCTGCCACCAAGGAACTGCTCGCGGGGGCGCGTGACCTCGACCTGGACCTTGTCCTGGTCCAGGAACAGCATCACGCGTCTACCGCTGCGTACATGGTGCAGTTCGGGGCCGAACCGCAGACGGGTGTACTCCTGGCCAAGAGTGGCTTGGCGGCGGCAGCGTTGCCGCACCTGTGTAGCCAGTACTGCGTGGTGTGCCACATTGACGTGTGCGACCTGTACATGGTGTCGACATACTTTAAATACAGTGACGACATAAATATTCACCTGGCCCACCTGGAACGCGTCCTGGATGAATTACGCGGGAAACAGGTGGTAATTGGGGTGGACTCCAACGCGCACTCGCCGATGTGGCACAGTGAAAAGTGCCAGGACGTGGGCAGGGGTCACGAGACCGAAAATCGCCGAAGACAGATGGAGGGCTTCCTAATGTCCAGAGCTAGAACTTCTCGAGGCTGCGTGAGTTCGCGCACAGATGGCACGAGCGTCGACAAAGGTCCGAGTGGTCGCTGGAAAGTCTCCCTGACGACGCAGGCGTAGTAGTATTGTCAAGCCCAAAAGGGGGAGAATGACATGGGACGGAGTTACGAATAACTTGTAGGGAGTCAAGAAGTGCACGCGGAAAAGAGCCCCGAGCAAATACCGCGTGCACCTCCCGAGATTCGGCCTGTATGACCTGACGGTCGGTGGGGCCATGGGAGGAGGTGGGTGTCCCCAAAACACTCTTCGCGTTCGACCGCCGTGGCGTTCGGGGACTTTTCGTTTCGCTCGCGTGTTTTCGTGTCGCCATCGAAGTATTACGCGCTTCTGCGGTGTTATTTGTGACTCAGTGTGTGAACCATCTATGTGCCAGTACTATTTTTACGTATATGGCTAGTGTTAGCCTAGTTTTAGTGCCTAAAATTGCAAAAACCTATTATAGATATTTCTATAGTGACGGTAATAGTTAATACACGTGACGTTTGGCGGGTATAGCCCCAAATTTTGTGGTTTTTCCGTGTGTCAGTGACACTTTTGACAACGACGGAATTATCGAAAGCACTAGTTGCGCTATTTGCCACCAGGTGGCGCTAGTGGGCCTCCCGGTCCGGTGGCGACATCAGTCGGTATTTCGCCCGCAACTCTGTTGTGAGTCTGTGACGAGTTTGACTTTATAATCTGTATTTGATGCTGCTACTGTCCGCCAGAGGGCGCCTATCCATTGTTTCCTAACTGCGGCTAACGTCTCGGCGAGTAGCATATGCCAAACCGAATAGCTCCACAGATAATAAAGTGATCTTTAAATACATTTTGTGTTTATGTCATCTTTCTGCAGAGGGCGCTAGTGTATGTATAGTGTGCCCATCCTGCGTTAGGCCACTGTGGGAAGTGTGGGTCAGGTTTTCCGACCTACAAAAATTTCAAGAAATTTTGGTCACCAGTAATCACTGCAGCGGGCGAAGTATGCCTCTCCGTATGACCAAATTTCTCTGAATTAGTTTAACAATAACATTTTTTTTGGTTCCTGTGTGGTCTTTTTTTTACGGCTTTGGGCCGACCGTATAGTGTAAGCCTACTGCAATGGGTGATCTATCCTCACCCTTTGCGACCAGGAAGTCGCTTGCGCCGACTCCGCCAGCCGGGACTCCGGTGAGGCAGCCCGCGGTGACTGTGCCAGCGGCAACGGGAAGGTCCGGAAGCAGCGTCACAGCTGAAAAAGGCCTCTCACCTCGCCAGAGCAGCCTCAGCCCATTGCCCAGCGGCAAAAGGTTGATGGCCGAAGGAAGATAACCAGCAGCGCTGCGCCGATAGCTGGCATCCTGACGTCGGATACAGCAGTGCAACCAAGGGACTGCGAGGAAATGGACCAACAGTCGGCTGCCTTATTTGATGCGACTAAAGCGTCAAGACTTGAAATCATTGAGCATGCGAGGATGGCAATAAAAACAATAATGGGAATAGTTTCTGGCCAGGGCTCGAAACTCAAGAAAGGGGAGATTAATAAAATTGCGGCAACAGGGCATGACCTCATATCTATGGTGGCAGCCATGGAGGTGCATGCCATGGAGGCGGAGGTTGCCCTGTGCAAGGCAGAGCGTGACAGGGCTTACTCTGACGCCAAGCTAGCGCACATGGAGGCCGCTCGTGCCCCTGACGGTGACTGGGAGGTAGTGTCGGGCCGTCAGGCAAAGACGTTTGCGGCGGCTCTGAGGATGCCCAAACGGGCAGCCTCTAGAAATATGCCAGAGCAAGCCGGCCCAGTCCTAGCCTTCTACCCGGCCGAAGAGCAAGACCACCTAAAGACAGCAGAGGACACCAAGGCTGAATTAAAAAAGTCAATCAATCCGTCCACAATCAACATTCAGGTGGCCAAATTAAGGAAGATCGGAAACGCGGGTGTGGTGGTTCAGACCACGACGCAGGAAGCTGCAACCAAACTTAGGACCTCAGTGCCTCCAACTCTTCGTGTCGCGGAACCCCGTCAGCGCCTGCCGCTGGTGGCACTACGCGGGTTTAAGGGGGACGTTCAGGCGGAAGACCTGTTTCTCGCCATGCACGAGCAGAACTTTGGGGACAGCTCAAAGTGGTCTATAGAGGAACTGCGCAAGAACGGTAAAGTGGCGTTTAAAAAGTCTTGGCGAGGCAGCAACAGGACGACGGTGGTGTTACA
Organism: Luehdorfia chinensis; assembly: GCA_019845155.1. Lineage (NCBI taxonomy): Eukaryota > Metazoa > Arthropoda > Insecta > Lepidoptera > Papilionidae > Luehdorfia > Luehdorfia chinensis. Next base: position 136,180 of record JAHVAK010000093.1, read on the forward strand.
ATGCTCTCCGGAGCTTAGGGATCAGCTTGTCGCACGTAATAGGCTCTATGTATGATGGGATGTAGTCGAACCGTGCGACTACATTGACGTTACCTGCTGCCAAACTTGCCAGCAGTTCGGCCACCCGGCAAAATACTGCCGGGCTAAGGAGCCGATATGCGGAAGGTGTGGGGAAAGCGGACACTGTGTGTGCTACCTGCCGCAGGTTCGGTAAACCGGGAAAAAAAAATCGAGTCGGGCAATACGGACCCTTGGGGCAGAGCCTACCAGATCCCCAGTGGTAGGTCCCGCCCCCCGCGAATGTTGTCAATGGTATTAAATATGCTGAGGGTTACTCTGGAAGCATGAGGGGGGCCATGCGCGATCTTCTGTGTGCTCTGAGTCCGGACGACGATATGTCCAGAGACACCGAGTACCATAGGTGTGTGCGGCTAATGGCCTCCTTCACCCCCTCAGGGTCAGCTGCTTTCACTCCGTCCATGAAGGACATGCAGGATATAGTCTGGGCGTTGCCCAACACGGCCCCGGGTCTAGACGGCATAAGTGCAAGGATTGTGAGGAATGTGTGGAGGGCTGCGCCAAGGGAATTTTACCTGGTGTTCGCCTAATGTGTTGAGGAGGGAGTATTTCCGGATGTATGGAAGGAGGGCCGACTTTTGGACTTGCCGAAAGGGAATGACAGGCCACTTACTGACCCCAAGGCGTATCGCCCAATTACACTCCTCCCTATCTTCGGGAAGATACTCGAGCGAGTGATTATACAACGCGCACCTTGTCTCACTAGGGTCATCTCCCCTCGCCAGCACAGATTCTCTCCGGGTAAGTCTACCGTAACAGCTCTGCAAACAATCATTAGCACCGCACGGGATTCTACCAGCTAATATGTGCAGGCGATATTTCTGGATATCTCGGGGACCTTTCACAACGCATGGTGGCCTATGGTCATGCTCAAAGCTAGGCAGGGTGGGTGTCCGACCAACATCCATCAGATGTTGGCAGACTACTTCAAGAATAGACGTGTAGGTATCTTTGCCGGGGATCGGGTCGAGTGGAAAACCTCCACCATGGGGTGCCTCCAGGGATCAGTGCTGGGACCGACCCTATGGAACCTACTAATGGATGACTTGCTGAGGTTACCGTATCCATCGGGTACGGAAATGTTAGCGTACGCTGACGATGTAACGCTCCTGATCCAGTCCAACAGCAGGGCAGGTGTCGAGGTCGCATCCAAATCTGCATTGGAGCTGGTCTTAGGGTGGGGCGTCCGAAACCGGTTGGCCTTTGCTCCCTCAAAGTCATAGACAATGACTCTAAAGGGGAAGCTGATGAGGCCACCGGTCATCAGAATGGGCCACGACTCGGTCAGTATCGTATCCGCCGCCAAAGTCCTGGGCGTGACACTAGATACAAGTCTATCCTTTCTGGAGCACGCTAAGGATATAGGCGATAGGGCATCCAAGTGTTTTGGGAAGATGTCTCGGGTGACGGCGTCCTCTTGGGGGTTGCGTTTCCACGCCCTGCGCACTCTGTACAGAGGAACATTCGCCGCCGTCCTAACATATGCAGCTGCCGTCTGGTTCGAGCGAGTAAGGGCCTACACGGTGCGGACGGCACTTCTGAGGGCACAGCGATCGTCTCTCGTGTTGCTGACTAAGGGATATAGAACGACGAGCACGGCAGCCTTGCCGGTGCTTGCGGGCGTGCTTCCGGCTGATCTGGAGGTTCTGCGTGCTGGCAGGGTAGGCCGGGCCCGTAACACTGGGAAAGACGGGGAGATGAGCGCGCGGAAGCGCGAAATTTGGGCGGAGGTAGTGGACGAATGGCAGACAAGATGGACGAATGAGGGTAAAGGCAGGGAGCTGCACGGTTTCTTCCCGGACGTGGCGGTTCATCCACGCGCGACAGAGTATCAGCAACGATATTATCCTTTCCGGATATGTGCTGAATGTCGCTAGTAAATTGAGACACAAAATGTAGATGTCTATACTGACGCGGCGAACAGTTACTTTTCCTTACATGGAATGCATAACATAAAGGCCTATGGTCAGTATAGACTGTGAAGTGGCGTGCCTCGAGCATGTGGCGAAAGTACTTAATGCCTTCATATATAGCCAGTAACTCACGGTCGTAGGGTGAGTACTTCTGTTGTGATGGGCTAAGCTTTCGCGAAAAGAATGCTAATGGCTGCCAGGCATCATCTTTGTACTGCTGCAGTACAGCACCCAATGCCTAAGTCTGATGCATCCGTTAACAGAGCTAATTTGGCTTGGCAATCGGGGTGTGCTAATAAGGCAGCATTGCAAAGACTGTCCTTGGACTGCTCAAAAGCTGTTAGAGCGTCGCCTGTCAGGTCTATTGCTTGTGAAGCCTTCACCGAACCAGTAAATAAGGCGTTTAAGGGTGCTTGAATTTTTGCGGCTTCTGGTAAGAACCGCCTATAGAAATTAAGCATGCCCAAATAACGTCTGAGCGCTTTGACTGTTCGGGGCTTAGGGAATTCTTTAATGGCTTGAACTTTTCACTCAAGTGGCTTAGTAACTGCAGCTGAGATGTGGTAGCACACAAACAAGAAAGTAAGAGATAGCATTAACAAATAAACTGTACGTGATTAACCGCGGGCGGTAAAGGTGTTACAGGGGTCTAACAGAGCAGAGGAGATCAGCAGGTAACTAATGTATTACAACAGAATATGCTCGAGCGCCGCGGTTCAATCCCCGGCCGCTCTTGCGTTGACGTCTAGTAAAAGTTCGATCCACAATGGTCCCAATGTGTTAAATGCTTGTTCTCTAATGGTTACAGAATATATAATTAATTACGTTTACTGTAGGTGTTGTATGTGTAAGTGTTACTGTGTTTCTGTGTGTATATATGGGGTGTGCGTAATAATGTGGTGGAATCCCCACACATGTATATACCGCGTGGCCCTATAACCACACTTTTGAGGTTAACAAGGCACGCGGTGAGCACATGGATGGATATTTGTCAAAGTCGTTTGACGTTTGCCGTTTGAGTTTCACGGCTGAAAGCCGTCAGATCCGATTGACACATTGTCAGTAGTGATTGACAAAGGGAAGTGTCAAAGTCGATTGACGTTGTGACGGTTGACGGATTGTCATTTGACACTGACAGAGTGAAGTGTTGCCAGTGGGAGAAATTTTGGACAATTTCAGTGCATTTAATTAATTAATTAATAATTTTCTTTTAAATAATATTTAGTATTATAATAAATATTCTTAGTTGGTTAGCGTTGTAAGTAGAAATGGCAGACGAAGAAGATGTGTCCGAGATGGAGCGGCAGCTTATTGAGGAAGAGCTGGCCAGGAAGCAGGTGGAAATGGAGGAGCTGATGCAGATGCAGAGTGAGGCAGGTTTCGTACCGAACTCGTCACTGCGACGCAACCCCCCCCCCCCGCAAGGTTTCAGCACCCCTCCAGGACCTGCCGCCCACACGGTTCCTCTTCCGCCGTCTACTAAGCGGCCGCTGAGCTCCCCTGAGGATGTGCAGAATGCAGTTAGGCGGCGGGTTGCTGGCAAAAAGTCGGCGGCTCCTCCGATCGGTGGTATCCTCACCTCAGCTCCCGAACCCATACCAGCCCCCTCCAGCTCCAAATCTCCTGGAGCGACGCAGCCAACGGACGAGACAGATGACGGTATGATGTCCATGGACAAGGTGGCCCTGATTGACGGTGTTCACACCGCCTTGAAGGGGATTGCAGCTGTCGCCAATGCGAGCAATAAGCTCAATTTGACCGACAAGTCAACTATTGCCAGCCCAAGCCAGGACATTCTTGCATACGTTGCAGCACTGGAGATAAGGTATGCAGAGAAGGAGCATAAGGTCACCGCCGGTAAACTTAAGTATGCGCAGTTGGAGCTCTCGGTCTCGCAACAATCATCTAGACAGGTACCGTCCTTGACTGGATCTGGACATATTTATGAGCCAGATAGTTATGCGGCAAGGTTGAAACTGCCGAAAGGTAAGCCACCAATGACTGTCCAGCCAAAAGGTCCAGCAGTTATTATTTACCCGAACGACGATGCCATCAAGTCCACCGACGACACAAAGTTGGCGCTGCAGAAAGCGGTGCAGCCGGGATTGCAGGGCATAAAAATACAGAGCGTGCGTAAGGTAGGCAACTCGGGTATCGTGATCCAGACTGCATCCGTCGAGGCGGCCACTAAACTCAAAGCTGCCGTACCGCCAACTCTGAAGGTTACCGATCCGAAGAGCAGGTGGCACTGGTGGCAGTGCGGAACTTAAGGACAGATCCGACAGCGAGCGAATTCTTGGATGACCTGTACCGGATCAATATTAGTGATGATCCGGAATGGCCCAAGGGTAAGTTCGAGGCACAGTGCAGGGTTGCTTTCAAGAAGGGTCGCCGTGATGGACTTCGAACCACATTGGTAATGGAGTGTTCATCTGCACTACGGGACAAGCTGGTTGGCCTTGGCAGCGTCTTCATTGGGTGGGACAAGGCTGAGGTGTGCCATTTCGTACGGGTGACATGCTGCTCTAAGTGCCAGCAGTATGGGCATCCGGAGAAGCACTGCAAGGCGGCGGCCATGGTATGTGGTAGATGTGGCGATACAGGTCACCGGTTTGATGAATGTCAGTCGACTACACGGTGCTGCGCAACCTGCAAACGCTTCAAGCGTAAAGACGCCGACACACACACAACTGCTGCGCCTAGCTGTCCTGCGCGCTTGTTCGCTGAGCAACAGTCGGTAAATATGACACAATATGGATAGGCAGTGTACTCTTCGCGTAGGCCAGCTAAATCTACAGGGCTCTGAGGCGGCTACAACCGAGCTGCCGGTCATCGCCAGAGAGCTGGGGTTGGATCTCGTTCTGATTCAGGAGCATTATCAGCAGGAAAGAATTCTGGAGAGCGGTGACAATCCTAAGGCCGGTATCTTGCCGATCAGCTCACGCTACACTATAGCTCTTCTTCACAACCTATGCAGCGAACATTGTGTGGTAGCTCATGTTGGCTGCCGGAGCCTGAGCATATATGTCGTTTCTCTGTACTGTCAGTACAGTCATGACATCTCTCGTCACCTGCAGCATCTCACTCATGTGATGGATCAGCTTTCAGGAAGTCCGGTACTGATAGATACCGGTTGATAGCAATGCTCATTCACCGCTATGGCATTGTGAGCGTAAACAGTACGTGGGACGCGGACCTGACACAAAACACCGCAAGCTCCAAATGGAGGGATTTATCTTGCTGGTGAACTTGCTGGTGCACAACGTGGGGGGCCAACCGCCAACTTTTAACAGCCCGAACGGATCGTCCAACGTTGATATCACCATATCCACTCGTGGGTTAAATGTTGCAGACTGGAAGGTTCACAAGGGTGTCAGCGTGAGTGACCATCAGCTGATCACATTTTGTGTCAGCTCTGGAAGCTCGCGTGCACATGACGGTACAGAGAATGCAGGCATCACCACAACGCAATTCCGTGTACGAGGTGTAAATTGGGATGGGTTTCGTTCGACTCTGCACGCCCGCATGGCCAAACTCAGACTCTCGCGATCAGCCAACGACATCTGTATACAGTATACCGACATACTCCTGCGCACTGCAGAGGAACGAATTGGTAAACGCATTAAGAGAGAGAAGGACGGCTATGAATGGTGGACTCCAGACCTTGACCGTTTACGTGCCGAGGTAAGTCGCGCTCGTCGTAATTGGCAGGCCTCACGTCGACGAGATGGAGAAAGAGAGAAGGCTCTACATAACACTCTGCGTACAACAAGGATTCATTACAAACAAGCCATGAAGGATGCTGAGCTAGCCTTCTTTCAATCAATCACCGAATCTGGCAACACAGACCCGTGGGGTTTGGCCTATAGAACTGCTAGTGGACGTTTTCGCCCTCCCCACAATGTACTGAACGGCCTAAAGTTAATGGACGGCTACACTAGTACGACTGGAGACACTATGTTGGGACTCGTCAATGCCCTATGCCCAGATGATGATCTAGCCCAGGACACAGACTATCACCGTCAGGTACGCATTGCTGCCGCGTGCGCTCCATCAGGGAAGAATGCCAGTGAGCCGACGAAGCAACTGTTAGAATTAATCATTCGCGAACTACCAAATACTGCACCTGGGATCGACGGAATTACGGCCACGATTATACGGCAGAAATGGCGTGTAACTGCCGATGAAATTTGGCATATGTATAGGGCGTGCATAGTTGAAGGAGTGTTTCCAGACCTGTGGAAGAAGGGTAAGCTAATTGTTCTGCCAAAGCGAAACGGGCGGCCGCTATCGGATCCCAAAGCTTATAGACCGATAACTTTGTTACCAATTTTAGGTAAAATCTTGGAGCGGGTCATTGTCTCCTGCGCCCCTTGTATTTTTCGCGGAATCTCAGATGCCCAACATGGCTTCACTCGTGGGCGATCTACAGTAACGGCATTAAATATGATTAATAATGTCACTAACAACTCGTCTGAACAGTACGTACAACTGATCTTTCTGGACATATCCGGGGCCTTCGACAACGCCTGGTGGCCGATGGTCCTCCGCAAGGCCAAGCAGTGCGGCATTTCGCCAAACATTTACAAAATTTTAGTCAGCTACTTTACGAACCGCCGAGTAGGATTATTTGCTGGAGATCGGGTTGTGTGGAAGGCTTCAACGATGGGCTGTCCTCAAGGATCGGTACTGGGACCGACCTTATGGAACCTCCTCCTCGATGACCTCCTGAAGCTGCCAAAACCAAAAGGAGTGCACATGGTTGCCTATGCCGACGATGTGACGATCGGTGCCGAAGCGTCATCTCGATCCGCGATAGAACGCAAAGCGGCGACTACTATAGCTGCCGTTTCTGAGTGGGGAACTCGTAACAGATTAAAGTTTTCAACCGGGAAATCCCAAACGATGACCTACAAGGGCAGCCGCAGCTTGCTTCGGGAAGATGTCGCGATTGTCGTCATCGACCTGGGGCATAAGATTCCACGCCCTTAGAGTCCTGTTTTCAGGGACCTATGTGGCAACCTTGTCATATGCTGCTGCTGTATGGTACCGATGCTCGTCCACCCTTGCTGTGAGAAGTGCACTTCTGAGGACGCAAAGACCGGCGCTGATTCTTCTCACGAAGGCTTACAGGACGCAGCGTTACCTGTGCTCGCGGGCGTATTGCCTGCCGACCTGGAAGTTCTCTTAGAGTTGAGCTCTCTTAGTTTTCAGTGCTTATTCGTTTAGTTTTAGTAAATAGCTTTGTGACAGTGTTCTCTGTGTTTAAAACAGTTCAGTGGGTGATAATTGACACCAAACAGTGTATCTGTGAGTACTGTTTATCTATAGTAAACTATTTTATTTAAAATCTACGTGTTATAAAGTTAGTTAGTGATATTGACGGTATTTAGGGTAGATACATTTTATCTTTTTAGTTTCTACCTACATCAGAGTTAGTATTTTTAATTTTATTTTTGACAATGACTATTTATGTGTACCCCCATTATCTTTTGTAATGCTAACTGCAATGTGTTTTGACAATGACATTTTATTTTTATACCCCCGCATTTCTCGATAATTAACTTTGTTAATTTACTACGTGGGTGTACCTACAAAAACTATTTTTCACATATACCTACAAGTTGGTACTAGTATTTCATTTTAGAGTTACGTGTTTAACCCTGACTACATTGTTGGGAACTCGCACACGACCTCGAACATTGTTTTTGCGACTAGACATTCAGGGCAATGGACGACGAGGAGGGCTTCACGCCCCGGAAGTCATTGGCGCGGACCCCGCCTGAGGCAATGCAGCGACCATCTGCTACGCCGCTGCCGCTGTCACCAGGACCACCACCACCACTGATAGTGGAAAAACGCCCGCTCACCTCCCCAGACGAGGTACAGTCGGCGTCCCAGAGGCCGAGGGTGGAGCGCCGGCGTGTGGAGCAGCGGCGAAGTGTGGCACCGGTTGCTGGAATCCTGACTAGGGAAGCCGAAGATCGAGGGAAAGTAGGTGCCGAGACATCTACGGGAAGTAGCTTTAGAGCAACACTTGCCGGAAAGCTGGAGGTTATCGACCAGGTGCGGGATGCTATAAAGGGCATTATGGGTATTGTCTCGGGACCTGGTTCGAAACTTAACAAGACAGAGATTAATAAAGTGGCTGCGTACGGGCATCACCTCATCTCAATGGTGTGTGGCAGTGGCGGCAATGGAGGTTCATGCAACTGAGAACGAGCTTGTTGCACTGCGCTCAGAGCGGGATAAAATAGCTGCTGAGGAAAAGCTGGCGGAGTTGGAGGCTCTGTATGCTAATTCTGATACGGTGGACACGACCCCAAGGAATAAGCTATACTCTTCGGCACTGAGGCAAAGGGTACTGATGCAGTGGCCATGCCAACGGCCAAGGATCCGGTCCTGGCTTTCTACCCTGCGGCATAGGAGGGTCCACTAAAAACAGCGGAGGACACCAAGGCGGAACTCAAAAGAGCTGTAAACCCGAAAAGCACTGGACTCCAAATAGATAAACTCCGCAAAGTTGGAAATGCTGGGGTCGTGGTCCAGACCACATCCCAGGAGGCTACAAATAGGTTGCGTACAGCTGCACCGCCATCTCTGCGGGTCGCTGGTGCCTCTGGTGGCCCTTCGCGGATTCGAGGACGACCCAAAGAGCGAGGAGGTTCTACAGGGTCTGTTAGAACAGAACCTTGCTGGGAAGGGGTGGAGCCAGGAAAACCTGGCCAAAGCATGCAAAGTGGCTTTCAAAAAGTCCTGGCGTGGCAGCAAGAGGACGACTGTGGTGCTGCAGTGCTCCCCAGAGCTACGAAATACGCTGATTGGGGAGAAACTTATATGTGGGCTGGGATGTGGTGGATCCATGCGATTATGTCGATGTCACTTGCTGCCAGAAGTGTCAGCAGTATGGGCACCCGGCAAAGTACTGCCGGTCCAAGGACGTAGTCTACGGAAAGTGCGGAGAAACAGGGCACGAAAGAGAAGAGTGTACTGCCAAGGAGGAAAGATGCGCTACATGCAAACTCTTCGGCAGGCCCGACTCTGGCACTCACGTGACTATGGCCAGGAACTGCCCGGGACGACTGCATGCCGAGCAGAGGGCGGTGGCTACCACAAAATATGGATAGTACATACAAACTAAAAGTTGGACAGATAAATCTGGGCAGAGGGGAGCTCGCTAGGGTAGAGCTACCGGCGCTGGCGCGGGACATGGGCCTGGACATTGTTTTTGTTCAAGAAGGCTGAACCCAGGGCCTGTGGCATTGTGTCGGTCGGGGCTCAGCCGGGGGCGGGTGTTTTCCTGCCCAGACCCAACATCGGGATGTCCATAATGCAACACATCACTAACAACAACTGCGTGGTATGCCACATCAGCCGATGGGACCACTATGTGGTATCAGCGCATTTTAAATACAGCGACCCCATTTCAGATCACCTGTACCACTTAGAGGTCGTCCTGAGTAGCCTAAAGGGCCGAAGGGTTTTGGTTGGCCTGGACTCCAACGCGCACTCGCCACTGTGGCACTGTGAGCGCTCACAGTACGTCGGCCGGGGACACGAGGTGGAGCATCGAAGAATGCAAATGGAGGCCTTCATTGGCTCGCTGAGGCTACACGTCGCAAACGAACCAGACCAACCCTGCACATTCAGCGGGGCCAGAGGGGAATCGAATGTGGACCTCATACTGTCTACCGTGGGGGTATACGTGGAGGATTGGCGGGTGCATGAAGGCACCAGTACCAGCGACCACAGACTTATTACATACTGTGTATCGACAGATAGACCTGGGTCGCGCGGAGCCTCGGTTAGGGATACACCTCGATACCGGGACCGCGGCGTCGACTGGGATAGGTTACGGGCTGTCATCCAGATGCGAATGGGTTACCTGAGAACATGGAGTCCAGCGGGGATCCTGGCTGAGGAGTTCTCCCAGGTGAATGTGCGGTCAGCGCAGGACACCCTGGGGGAGGTCTGTCAACGTAGGGATGGCGGGTATGAATGGTGGACGCCTGATTTGGAGAGAATGAGGAAGAAGCATTGTTCAGCGAGACGAGCATGGCAGAGAAAACGAAAGAGAGGGGGAGGTCAGAGGAGGTAGCTAAGGAAATTTTCCATGATGTTCGAGATATCGAAAGTTAATGGAGGAGACGCAATCCTCATTTTTCCGGCAAATAGCCGAATCCGGGAATAGGGACCCTTGGGGCCACGTCTATCGTGCAGCCAGTGGAAGATCCCGACCGCCGGGGAACGTAATTAACGGAACAAGGTTCGCTGACGGGTACGCCGGGTGCCTGGAGGACACCATGAGGCAACTAGTATGTGCCTTGTGTCCGGATGACACTGCGGCTGAGGAATCCGCCTACCATGCTAGAGTGCGTCTGATGGCGTCCTTCACGCCCTCTGGGAGGGATGCGTCTCCTCTCGACCCTGGGGGTCTGCGAGACTTGGTAATGTCCTTCCCTAAGACGGCACCGGGACTTGATGGCATCAGCGCGAAAATTGTGAGGAATGTTTGGTCGGCTGCATCACGGGAATTTCACCTGGTGTTCGCCAAATGCGTGGTAGAGGGGGTTTTCCCCAAAGTATGGAAGGATGGCAGACTGCTTGTCTTACCTAAGAGTAACGGCAAGCTGCTTATCGATCCCAAAGCGTACCGTCCGATTACGCTCCTCCCAGTGTTGGGTAGGTTATTAGAGAGAGTCATACTGAGATGTGCACCCGCGATTTCGCGCGGCATACTATTCACCAGCGCAGTTTTTCTCCGGGAAGATCTACGGTAACAGCACTGCGATATTTGCTAAGCACCGCTAAAAGTTCTCCGGCATACTACGTTCAGGCAATCTTCTTGGACATTTCTGGAGCCTTCGATAACGCCTGGTGGCCGATGATTCTGGTCAAAGCGAAAGGGGGTGGGTGTCCGCCAAACATTTATCGAATGTTGGTGGACTACTTCACCTCTAGACGTGTAGGACTGTTTATCGGTGACCGGGTGGAATGGAAGGTCTCAACGATGGGGTGTCCGCAAGGCTCGGTGCTTGGCCCGACACTGTGGAACGGGCTCATGGACGATTTGCTTAGGCTTCCCGTTCCTGCGGGAGTCGCACTAATGGCATATGCGGATGACGTGATGGTCCTGATTGAATTAAACTCCAGGGCTGGAATCGAAGCCGCGGCTAGGGTCACAATGGATCTAGTGCGGGACTGGGGTGGCCGGAATAAACTGGAGTTCTCCTCTGCAAAGTCTAATACTATGACAATTAAAGGAAAGCTCCAGCGCCCTCCATTCATTAGACTTGATGGCAAACCCGTCAAGAATGTCACGTCAACCAGAGTTCTTGGGGTCACCATTGACTCAGTGCTATCCTTCGTGCAGCATGCGTCAGACATTGGTGAGAGAGCGACTAAGGGATTTGGTAAGATGGCACGAGTCTCAACCTCCTCTTGGGGTATGAGATACCCTGGTCTACTGACTGTATACAAGGGTATGTATATTACTACCCTGACGTATGCTGCCGAATGTTATACGTACCAGCACGTTTGCAGTTCGTAGTGCATTACTGAGTTCTCAAAGGTCATCGCTTATTCTATTAACGAAGGCATACCGATCAACCAGCACTGCAGCCTTGCCGGTGCTGGCTGGTGTCCTCCCCGCCGACCTGGAGGTTATACGTGCTGGTCGAATGGGTATGGCACGACTTGACGGCCCCAAACAGGAGTTGAGCAGACGGCAGCGAGAAATCTGGGCTGAGGTGGTCGGCGAGTGGCAGAAAAGATGGACGAACGATTCGAAAGGAAGGGAGCTGTATCGCTTTTTCCCGGACGTAAAGGCTCGACTAGGGGCATCGTGGGTCACGCCTAACTATCAGGTCTCGCAGATCCTCGGTGGACATGGATGCTTCAGGAAGAGATTGTATGATATGAAGCTGAGCGAAACAAGTATGTGTGGCTGTGGCGAGGCTGATGAGTACGTGCACCACGTCCTCTGGGGGTGTGTGTTATACAATGACTTGCGAAAGAAGATGATGGATGGGGTGACATGTCTGAGGCCTGGTCCGGTTTATTACGCGGAACTGGTGGAATGGGAGGATAACTTCTCGAGGCTGCGTGAGTTCGCGCACAGATGGCACGAGCGTCGACAAAGGTCCGAGTCGTCGCTGGAAAGTCTGCCTGACAACGCAGACGTAGTAGTTTTGTCAAGCCCAGAAGGGGGAGAATGACATGGGACGGAGATACGAATAACTTGTAGGGAGTCAAGAAGTGCACGCGGGAAAGAGCCCCGAGCAAGTACCGCGTGCACCTCCCGATATTCGGGCCGTATGACCTGACGGTCGGTGGGGCCATGGGAGGTGGTGGGTGTCCCCAAAACACTTTACTTCGGTTCCGGCTGTCACATCGGGTGGTCGCGTTTCGTTTGTTGGAGATTTATAATCTGTAAACGCAATACATAATGTTCTTAAGATAGAATCAGTGACTACACTGTTTTCCGCTATGCTCTATACTATAGTGTAGACAATCTGTCCATTTTTTGCTCATCCTATTAAACTATAATTCATTGTGACAGTTTCTCGTTATTTTTACCTTAACCCATCAGGTTATCGGCCCAGCACGCTTCGGGAATAAAATTTTTTCAAATATTTCTACTTAAATATTACGATTTGAGAACCGAAGCAATTAACCTCAAAGGCGACCGGCGGCGTGGGTTTACACCGGGAAAATAAAGGTAACTAAAATGACACTAAATTATTACCAACCTGGTAACCCGAGCCCAATTGAAAAGCTAAAGGGCATTGAAAATTATGGCACGTGGAAATTTCTTATGAAAATGGTATTAATACAAGATGACTTGTGGGATTTTTTTTTTTTATTTATTAAAACTTTATTGAACACCTTAATTGAAAGGGTAACAATGGGCGGACTTAATGCCTATTGGCATTCTCTACCAGTCAACCCGTGGGCGTGGAGAAAGTTGTGAAGGGTGCAATAAATAAATATGTGAAAAATACGATAAATAACCAGCCGAAGGAAATAAAAAAATTAGAAAAAAATAAATAAATTATAATAATATGGTATACATAAACATACAAAAACATAAATACACACATATATATACATATATATATATATATATATATATATATATATATATATATATATATATATATATATATATATATATATATATATATATATATATATATATATATATATATATATATATACAAAATAAACATACACACATATTAATACATACTTAAATATACGATACATATACTTAAAAATGCAATGATCAAGGAAGACGAATACAAATTAAGTATCAACAGAAGATGCCTTCAGGCAATATTCCCGCACCAACCTTTTAAAAGTATATTTGTTGGATACTTTTCTAATATCTTCGGGCAGGGTGTTCCAGAGCAGTGTAGCCTGAACAGTAAAGGAGTTACCGACGAAACCGGTGGAATGTTGAGGTACACTAATCTTATGATTAGATGAGGAACGAAGAACCCTTTCATGAGTTAAATAAATATACTGGAATTTATCCTTAAGATATGACGGAGTGAAGGGATTGTTTAAAATAGTGAAGAGAACAAGGAGAATTCTAGAGTTACGCCTTTGTTGAATAGGAAGCCATTTAAGGCGAGAACGATATTCAGAGATATGGTCATACTTACGAAGGCCGAAAATATACCTGATACAATTGTTTAGAAGGCGCTCTAGCTTATAAAGAAGATCTTTGTTCAAGTCTGTGTAACACACATCTGCATAGTCAATAAATGGAAGTATGAGTGACTGCACAAGCATGACCTTAGTCTTAACGGGCAGAAAGTTTTTAAGGCGGTAGAGTGAGCATAATGTCCCGGTCACTTTCCGGGAGACTTCAGTGACGTGTTTCCTCCAGTCCATAGTCGTATCGATATACAGCCCCAGGTTTTTCACCGAGTTAGAGAACGGTATTATGTTATCGTTGTAATGCACGGAAGGCAGACTTGAGAAATCAATTTTACCTAGCATTTTCGGGCTACCTACCAGCATAGCTTGGCATTTTGTGGTATTTACAGTAATTCCAAAGCGTAATGACCAATCGTATATGGACTTAAGATTGTTATTAATATTATTAATCGCGTTATGTAGATGTAGTATAGATATCAGATTGCACGTAGATCTGAAGATCATCTGCATACAGGTGATACGAACAATTGAGACTCGAAGTGATGAAATTAATAAAAACTGAAAAGATTAAAGGAGAAAGAATACCGCCTTGCGGCACGCCAGTATCAATATCAGCCCACTGTGAGGTATTTTGCCCCATGCAGACAGATTGCTGACGTCCGCGAAGATAAGAAGACAACCACTCCAGGACCGAGGGAGCAAATTTAAAATGGGTAAAAATAGCAAGGAGGATTTCGTGGTCGACTGTGTTAAAAGCATTAGAAAAGTCAACAAGCACCAAAACTGTAACTTTCTTCAGTTCCATGCCTTCCCTGATATCTTCAGTGATTTTAAGTAATGCAGTTGTGGTGCTGTGACCAGAGCGAAACCCAGACTGATAAAGACTCAGTAGGTTATGTTTGTATATGAAGTTAGAGATTTGCTTATGGACACAGGCTTCCAAAACTTTGGACAGAAAAGGCAGAATCGATATGGGCCGGAAATGATGGGGAAGTGTAGGGTTTGGAATTTTAGGTAGAGGTTTCACAAAAGCCTTTTTCCACAGAGACGGATATTGGCCCGAGTCAAGAGAAAAGTTAATAATGTGAGTGACTGCAGGGAGAAGGTACTCTATTAAATTGGTTATCATGACTCTACTAACCTCATCACAACCCACAGCCCCGGACTTAATTGCCAAAAAAGTCTTCCTAACATCTACTTCGTCTACAGGAGAAAAATTAAAGACAGGAATTGGAGGGGGTTGGATTGAAGCTATGTAAGCTATGGTACAAGAACGGATTGTAGGGTCCATTGCAACAGCAGAAGTGAAATGAAGGTTGATATCGTCGTGAGAAATAGTAAGACCGCATTCCAGAGATGGTGACTTACCCACTCCCATAGAGTTAAGAAATTTCCATATATTGGATGGTGAAGAATTATTTATATTATTGTGGAAATATCGGCGTTTAGCAGTACGTACCACCTGATTGCATCTATTTCTGGCCATCTTAAAAGATAACCAGTTCTCCTCCGTACGTGCCCTCTTAAATCGTACGAAAGCCCTATTGCGCCTGTTCATTGCCTTCCGTACAACTTCAGTCATCCAGGGAGCTGGCCGACGTTTGACCCTAACCATATGAGCTGGAGCGTGAGCATCATACAAATCCAGAATCATGCTATTGAGTAAAGTAACCTTTTCATCAACAGCAGATGCCCTTGTTATAGAGGTAAAACTTAAATTGGCTGCGTCACTCATTAATTTATCCAAGTTTATTCTATTAAAATTGCGTAAAATCCGAACCGATGGACAACATTTCGGTGGTATTAGCTTATACGAAGCATAAATGAGGTCGTGACGAGAGAAACCCGGTGCAGGAAGCTGACCATGAGTTACCACATGTTCATAAGAATCGGCAATAATGAGATCAATCAATGAGTCATCAGATTCGAATTTATGATGAGTAGCCCCCAAAGGAAGAATAGAGAGATTAACAGACTCAATGATTATACGAAGTTTTTGAGAGCGTAAAGAATTTTTTAACAGATCGGTGTTAAAATCCCCCATGACTATGCAGTGCGAGTACTCAGAAGTAATGGTCTCGAGAGCCATTTCTAAATTGGCGGGATGCTGTCATATCGGAATGTAAAGACAATAAGAAGTCTCAAAAGGCGCTCGCAAACATATGTTTGTCGGTGCAACCAGTCGCATTTCCACATATTAGAAATGCGAAAGGGGCAAATGACGCGTGGCAGAATCTGGCCAAGGCATATGAAGACAAAGGTCTTTGTAGAAGACTAAGTCTCTTGAGATTGTTGTTTGCAACGAAGCTGAGTGACTGCGAGGATATGAATAGATATCTGAATAAAATTAGCAACTTAGCGCAGCAACTATCGGATATCGGTGCACCCATTGAAGATGAATTTGTAGCAAATATAATGCTTAGTGGATTACCACCCCATTATGATCCTCTAATAACGCTTGAGTACTCAAATTTAGAGTTAAAAAGCGATTTAGTAAGTGGGAAATTGCCACAAGAATCGACTCGCAGAAATGACAAGGATCAAGAAGGGATGGCTCTTGTAGCGAGGAAGGGCCCTAAATGTTTTAAATGTAAGAAATTTGGTCACTTCTTTAAAGACTGTCCGAGAGAAAACAAGAAAACACATAATACATCGAAGGCTTTGTTAACAGCACTTTCAGTCAAGATTAAAAGTGATGTTTGGTATATTGATAGTGGCGCAACCAACCACATGTGTAATGACAAGAGTATTATGTACAATTTCGTCACTGGAAATTCTACAAGTGTTAGTGTGGCTAATGGCCAAAATCTGGAGACAGCAGGCCATGGAGATGTTAAAGTTCAATTGAAAGACTGTTTAAGAACAAAAAAAAATGTATTTTATGTTCCTAATCTTTCAGCAAACTTATTGCCAGTTAGTTCACACACAGTTATAAAGTTATTTTTGATAACAAAAAATGTTATGTTAAAGACAGTCAAGATATTTTGGCTACTGCTACTCTTTGTAATGGCATATTCCAACTAGATACTGTGGATAGGTGACTATGTTTAGAGACGAGCAACAAGTCTTGTGGGGCAGTGACATCAGCACCTATGTTGGAAAGAGAGGAGGCCATGTTGACTGCATCTGCTACTGATTCTCAAGAGATCTGGCACAGGCGGCTGGGCCATCTCAACAGGAGAGGTATGGCTTTACTCAAAGCAGGTATGGTTAACGATGTAAACTATAATACTGACATTATTCATCCTTGTATAGCTTGTATAGAGGGGAAACAGACCCGATTACCATTTGTAAAACGTTCTTACAGTAGAGCAACTGAAGTATTGGGACTTGTGCATACAGATTTCTGTGGCCCTATGCCTTGTTATTCTTTTAGTGGCTCAAAATACTTTCTCACTTTTATTTATGATAACAGTAGAAAAACATTTGTGTATTTTTTGCAATCTAAAGACAAAGTATTTCAATACTTCAAGCAATTTAAAAAAATGGTAGAGAATGAAACCAACCATAGAATAAAAATTATTAGAAGTGATAATGGTGGTGAATTTGTAAATTCTAATATGCAAAAATTCCTTAAGCAGAATGGTATGAAACATCACATTACAGTGCCATATACTCCACAGCAAAATGGTGTAGCCGAGCGGGCCAACGGGACCATTTTGGAGAAGGCAAGGTGCATGCTGTGAGATGCTCACCTCAGTAACAAGTTTTGGGCGGAGGCTGTCAACCTGCTGTTTACTTGAAGAACAGATCCCCAACAAAAGCTGTGACTGGACATGTACCAGAGGAAAAATGGAGTAACAAAAGGGTGAGCTTGAAACATTTGCGTGTTTTTGGTTGCATAGCTCATGCTGTTATACAGAATCGAAGAAAATTAGATTCAAAAACTAAACAATATATATTTGTTGGATATAGTGAGGAGACAAAAGGGTACAAGTTATTGGATCCATATAATTCATATAAATGTATAATAGCCAGAGATGTTGTGTTTATGGAGCATTGTTTTTATAAACAAAGGTCACATGATGATAATGAAAACTATATGTTTATAAATCTCGAGAAATGTCTTCGGATACTTCAGAGAGCTTCGAGACATCATCAGAAGCCGTGTTGATGGTGAGAAGATTATGTGATGATGATGATGATCCTCAAACTGTTGAAGAAGCCCTAAGTAGCCCTGAGTCCGTGCAGTGGAAGCGTGCAATGTCTGATGAGTATAATTCTTTTGTGGATAATAAATGTTTCACATTAGTTGAGAGACCAACAGGTCAAAAACCTATAAAATGCAGATGGGTATTTAAAAGAAAAAAAGGTGTGAACGGAGAACTTTTAAACTATAAAGCTCCCATGTAGCGAAGGGTTATACACAAAAATATGGTATTGATTACATGGAAACGTTTTCTCCAGTAGTTCGGCATTCTACCATACGCACATTGTTTGCCATTGCAGTGGAATATGACTTAAATATTGATCATTTAGATGTAAAAACTGCATTCTTGAATGGAAACCGTGATGAAAATATTTATATGGAGCAACCAAAGGTTTTCATTCAAACTGGAAATGAACATATGGTATATAAATTAAACAAGGCAATATATGGTTTAAAGCAAGCTTCGAAAATGTGGTATGATAAAATAAATGATGTTTTGTTAAAGAAAATGGATTTCAATAAAACATCTGAGCCATGTGTGTATTTTAAGAGAACTGAAAATGACATGATTATTATTGCATTATATGTTGATGACATTTTATTTTTTTCAAGAAAAAATTCAGATATAAAAAACAAGATAAAGAATGATCTGATGAAAGAATTTCAAATGCATGATCTGGGCCCTGTTCATCATATACTTGGAATGAGAGTTTGTAGGAAAGATGGCAAAATAACTTTGGATCAGTCTGGGTATATTATAAAAGTTCTGAACAGATTTCAGATGTCAGACTGCAAACCTGCATCGACTCCAATGGAAAAAGAGATAAAATTGACACCAATTGAACACAAAGATGAAAAAATAAATTACAGAAACTTGGTAGGTTGCCTCATGTACATCGCTGTATGCATAAGACCGGACATTGCCCATGCTGTGAGTGTTCTTAGTCAGTGTAATGAATCATACTCTGAAACTCATTGGAAGGCAGCCAAGCGAGTGCTGCGTTATCTTAAAGGTACATTAGATTATCACTTAGTTTTTCAAAAGGGCGGGCTTGATGTCACTGCTTATGTGGATGCAGAATGGGCAAGCAATGAAATCGATCGTAGATCCTATACAGGTTTTGTATTTAAATTAGGGTGTTCAGTCGTTTCATGGGAAAGTCGAAAACAGAGGACTGTTGCTCTCTCTAGCACAGAGGCAGAATATATGGCTCTGACAGATGCCTGCAAAGAGGCACTATTCATCCGTAGCTTTTTAATGCAGTTGTTAAATAGACAATAATGTATTAATGTATAATGATAATCAGTCAGCTCATAAACTAACTTCTAATACTATGTATCATAGTAGAACAAAACACATTGATGTCAGACATCATTTTATTAGGGAGTGTAAAATAAATAAAATGATTAACATTCAATATATTTCTACAGAATTAATGATAGCAGATGTATTAACCAAACCATTAACTAGAGAGAAACACAGCCAATTTGTCAAAGATTTATGTTTGTATAATTAATAAGTTAAACTGATGTTAAGTTTATTTTTATTAATTGAGTTTATATTTTTGATGTTTACAATAACATTTGTTTATGTTTGAAGAGAATTTACATTGTTGGCCAAGTTGTAAACTGTTATTTTCAATAATTGTTTAAACTACTTAATGATATTGGTTTAAGGGCCAGTGTTGGAGATTTATAATCTGTAAACGCAATACATTATGTTCTTAAGATAGAATCTGTGACTACACTGTTTTCCGCTATGCTCTATACTATAGTGTAGTGAATCTGCCCATTCTTTGTCTACGATTACTGCGGTCATGTTAGAAAAGTCTGTTTGTGCTCATCCTATTAAACTATAATTCATCGTGACAGTTTCTCGTTATTTTTACCTTAACCCATCATCGTTCGCCGATTACGAGCTTCTGCGGTGTTATTTGTGACTCAGTGTGTGAACCATCTATGTGTCTGTACTATTTTTATGTTTATGTCTAGTGTTAGCTTAGTTTTAGTGCCTAAAACTGCAAAAACTTAATACAGATTCTTCTACAGTGACGGTAGTAGTGAATAGCGACAGTGACGTTTGGCGGGTATACCCCCAAATTTAGTGATTTTTTCATGTGACAGTGACACTTTTGACAAGGACGGAATAATCGAGAGCGCTAGTTGCGCTATTTGCCGCTAGGTGGCGCTAGTGGGCCTTCCGGTCCAGTGGCGACATCAGTCGGTATTTCGACCGCAACTCTGTTGTGAGTCTGTGACGATATTGACTTTATTCTCTGTATTTGATGCTGCTACTCTCCGCCAGAGGGCGCTTATCCATTGTTCGTAACTGCGGCTAACGTCACGGCGAGTAGCATACGTCAAACCGAATAGCACCACATACTATAAACCTTTCTTTAATTACATTTACTGTTTATGCCATTTGTCTGCAGAGGGCGCTAGTGTGTGGATAGTGTGCCCATCCTGCGTCAGGTAATTGTGGGAAGTGTGGGTCCGGTTATCCGACCTACAAAAATTTTAAAAAATTTTGGTCACCAGCAATCACTGCAGTGGGCGAAGTATGCCCCTCCGCATGACAAAATTTCTTTGAATTTGTTTAATAATAACATTCTTGGCTCCTGTGTAGACTTTTTACGACTTAGGGAAGTGCTGTTTAGCGTAAGCCTACTGCAATAGATGATAAATCCTCACCCTTTGCGACTAGGAAGTCTTTTGCGCGGACTCCGCCAGCGGGGACTCCGGTGAGGCAGCCCGCGATGGCTGTGCCAGCGGCAACGGGTAGGTCCGGAGGCTGGTATTCTAAAGTCGGATCCAGCAGTGCAACCGAGGGACTGCGAGGAGATGGACCAGCAGTCGGCTTCCGCATTTGATGCGACTAAAGCAACGAGCCCAAAAATATTGAGCATGCGAGGATGGCAGTAAAAACTATAATGGGAATAGTTTCTGGCCAGGGCACGAAACTCAACAAGGGGGAAATCAATAAAATTGCGGCAACAGGGCATGACCTCATATCTATGGTGGCAGCCATGGAGGTGCATGCCATGGAGGCGGAGCTTGCCCTGTGCAAGGCGGAGCGTGACAGGGCTTACTCTGACGCCAAACTCGCGCATATGGAGGCCGCTCGTGCCCCTGACGGTGACTGGGAGGTGGTGTCGGGCCGTCAGGCAAAGACGTTTGCGGCGGCTCTGAGAATGCCCAAAGTGGTAGCTTCTAGAAACATGCTAGAGCAAGCCGGCCCAGTCCTAGCTTTCTACCCGGCCGACGAACAAGTCCACCTAAAGACGGTAGAGGACACCAAGACTGAATTAAAAAAGTCGATCAATCCGTCCGCAATTAATATTCAGGTGGCTAAGCTAAGGAAGGTCGGAAACGCGGGCGTGGTGGTTCAGACCACGACGCAGGAAGCTGCAAACAAACTTCAGACCTCAGTGCCGCCAACTCTTCGTGTCGCGGAACCCCGCCAGCGTCTGCCGCTGGTGGCACTACGCGGGTTTGAGGGGGACGTCCAGGCGGAAGACCTGTTTCCCGCCATGCACGAACAGAACTTCGGGTACAGCTCAAAGTGGACAGTAGAGGAACTGTGCAAGAACGGTAAAGTGGCTTTTAAAAAGTCTTGGCGAGGCAGCAGCAGGACGACGGTGGTTCTACAATGCTCTCCGGAGCTTAGAGATGAGCTAGTGGGACGAAATAGGCTCTATATAGGATGGGATGTGGTCGAACCGTGACTACATTGACGTTACCTGCTGCCAAACTTGCCAGCAGTTCGGCCACCCGGCAAAATACTGCCGGGCCAAGGAGCCGATATGCGGAAGGTGCGGGGAAAGCGGACACTCGCGCCCGGAGTGCAAGTCTGCGGAGGAGTGTTGTGCCACTTGCCTCAGGTTCGGGAAACCGGGAGCGGCAACGCACGCTACGATGTCTAAGAACTGCCCAGCAAGGAAGCATGCGGAGGAGAGGGCCATAACCACCACCCAATATGGCAAATCCCAAATACACATTAAGGGTGGGGCAGCCAAATCTTGGACGGGGGGGAGGTTGCCTCCAAGGAACTGCTCGCGGTGGCGATCCAACATCGTCCTAACATTGGTCACAAGGGGTATCAATGTGACAGAGTGACGGGTGCTGGACGGTGCAAGCAGCAGTGACCACCGACTTATTGTGTTTGCGGCGAGCTGCTTGGGATCGGCCACCTGTACTGAGCCGGCTAAGGAACCAAGGCGCTTCCGGGACCTGGGGGTTGACTGGGACCGCTTCCGCGGCGCTGTCCACGTACATATGGGAGGACTGAATACGAGGAAGCCAGCGTCTGCATTGTGCGCGGACTTCACGGAGGTCGGTTCACGGTGTTCCGCACTGCCGAGGTAACACTGGGGGAATCTCGCCCGAGAGTGGATACTGGCTATGAATGGTGGACATCTTAACTTTATAGAGCACTGTAGTGCTCGGCGGGTGGGGCAAATATCAAGACCTAAGGGAGGCAGGTCGGAGGCAGATGCAAAGGAATGGTTTCATAGAATGCGAGCGGGATATCGAAAGTTGATGGAGGACACGGAGCTGACCTCGGGTGTAGAGATGTTGGCGTACGCCGACGACGTCACGCTACGGATACAATCAAACAACAGGTCAAGTATTGAGACCGCCTGGCCTGAACCAGACCGACAAGCCTGCGCTGGAGTTGGTGCTAGCGTGGAAATATTATTGGCCTAAAATGAAGGAACAAATTACTAAATTCATTAGTGAGTGCACAATTTGCGGACAAGCTAAATACGATAGGAACCCCATTAGACCATAATTTAATATAGTACCCCCTGCCACTAAGCCATTAGAAATAGTACACATGGACCTACTAACAACTCAAAGTGAAAAAGACATAACGTTTGTAGACGTATTCACAAAATACGGCCAAGCATATTATTTACGTGACGGCACAGCAATTAGTATTTTACAGGCTTTACTACATTACTGTACACACCACGGAGTCCCGATGACATTAGTGACTGAATTTACTAATCAACTTTTTTCCGAATTCGTCAAACTACATAAAATAAACCACCACAGAAGATTGCCACACTCGCCTAATGACAATGGGAATATTTAACGTTTCTATTTAACACTATTAGAACACCTCCAGATTATGAAGCTAAAGCGTAAAGATGAACCCATTATAAATCTCATACCTTACACTATAATAGCGTACAACAGTTCGATCCATAGTTTGACTTATTGTAGGCCTTTTGATTTATTGAGGCCTTTTTATTTGATTATTACAGGACATGTCGATCCCAGAGATCTTAACGATATTAACTTTAATGAAGACCTTCTACAACAATACTTACAAAACCACAAAGAACAGATGAAAAGGGTGTACGAAATAATAAATACGGCAACCCTTGCTTCTCGTGCAGCTATTATAGATAACAGAAATAAGGACTGCGAACCCGAAATAGAATATGCACCACAGCAACAGTTATTTATTAGAAACCCCTATGCAATCGTCAAAAAACGGCCCCTCGCTACACCCAAGATACTATTTTAACCGATCTTCCTATACATATCTATACATCAAAGAAACGCGGCCCTGTAGCTAAAAATAGGTTAAAACGTGTCCCTAAGGCAGCTAAATTGTTTCAGGATACTTCTACTGCTGACAACAAAAATGATACAGCCTCAGATGATAAAACTTGAAAGCCTAGCTGATGGACCTGGACTACTACCTTATACGCTTGGACCGACAAGACTAACGACTAATTATCATACATTTTTACAATATTTTAAGTTAAGTGACATTTAAGACAAGATTGATACAATACAGACTCAACTGTAAACCTTTAAAACTCGACTTATTAACGACACTTATTTACTGTATGAAACTCAAATTAATTATCTCACCAATAAGCTTGACAAAGTAATAAATCAATTAAAATCATTAGAACCCACTCGTGTTAAAAGAGATCTTGTAGACGGGTTTGGCTCCATTATAAAAAGTATAACAGGGAATCTAGATTACTCCGATGCCATAAAATATGATAACGCAATTAAAACATTACAGGATTATCAAAATAAAGTAGTTACTGATCTTAATAACCACATAAGCTTTAGTAAAGAATGGATGTCTCGGCACAATACAATACTGGTAGAATTGGAAGACAATAAACGCAAAATTAACTACACCTTACATTTAATTCTAGATAAAAATGCCTATAGAGACGCTAGTTTGATTAAATACGCTAAGTTCGCGCAGTTATTAGAAATCATAGATTAAAATATAGGCGATTTGCTAGCAGAATTACTAAAAATAGAAAATATATTAGCTTTTATACGCGCATCAAGTGCACATCATTCTATGTTGGACATAACTGTATTAAAATCAATGCTAGATAAACTAAGAAAAGTATATGATAAGGGCCAGATATTAGATTTAGATCTTAGAGAATATTACGATATTATAAAATTCATGGTTGGTTGGCTGGTTCATATTATGTTGTCGATAGAATAGTTATAGTTTTTAGATTTCCTATAGTTTCCCGAGATATACAACGTGTCCCAAAATTCAACGATAAGCCAACACCGGAGGATAGACCTGCCCCGGACTAATCGGGGAAAAAAAGAAAAAAAATATATCCCAATTATATTTTAAGTTATATAAAAAAAATGAAATTCTTCAGAAATTGAGACCGTTTATGATATTTTTCACTACCATGACCACAATTTTTTAAATATTTTTTGCTTTTTTTTTTTATAGGCAACCTGAATAGTACTGCTATCTACCACAATTCTTAAAAACTCGAGAATAACTCTTGTTTTATCACGAAAATTAATGAAACTTATTTTATTCCCTAAATTTTTTGAAGACTTTTACTTTTAACCAAATTTAACTTATCGTGGTGTAAAAGAAAAAGTATGAACACTAGTATGGCAAGTTTTTTTCAAAATTGGACGCAACTAACCAACATTCCAAAATGGTATAATACTCTAGGAAAACAAGTTATAAAAAAATATGGGCCTATTATTTAATAAGGAACTAAGTGGGATCACTATTGATGTTTGTATACTAATCACTAAATTCCGCCTTATATTACCGTAGGGTTATGAGGTAATCAGATAGATGTAAGAAGTGATCATTCAGAGGACCACGAAATATTAGGTCCTTATATGAAATTGGCGTTTTGTATAGGAGGAATATAAAGTCGTCATCTATGCACTTTTGCCATCTCATAAGTAGTTCATTGATCCCTTTACTAAAAAAACCACGGGGGCGAGAATCAATAAACTCTGAAGGTTTGGACTGCTACATCGGAGATGAATTTTTTTTCAATCAATCTCCTCGGCGCTCAATGAAACTCCTGCCAGGCTTCAGCGTTTGTTATTGAGGTTGCAACGCTATGCTATTGATTTGCAGTACAAACCTGGAAAACTGCTATTTATCGCGGACACTTTGTCAAGGGCAGCTACGCAAAAAGGTCAGAATGATTTAAGTAATGAAGTCATGGTTCATGAAAATATGACCTACGGTAACGCTGAGGCATCTAGAGAAATGTTACAAAAAATTAAGGAGGAAACACAAAAGGATCCTATTTTGACGGCCCTCGGTCAGTATTACCAAAATGGATGGCCTTTGAATAAAAAGCAGGTTTCAGGTGTAGTAAAACCCTATTGGGATGTCCATTATGAGTTACATATGATTAAAGGAGTTTTGTTTAGGAACAGTCGTATTGTTATACCACTGTCATTACGCAAAGAAATGTTGCGTAGAATACACGAAGGACATCTGGGAATTGAAAAATGTCAACGTCGCGCGCGTGACGTAATGTGGTGGCCAGCTATGTCAGCGGACATCGCACGAGTAGTGCAGGGCTGTGAGATATGCCAGCGGCATCGTGCTGCTAATCCGCGAGAGCCTCTTGCGCCACATCCCATGCCGTCGCTGCCCTGGGAGACCTTAGCTGCTGACATTTTTGAATTCAGAGGAAAACAATATCTTCTTGTTGTAGACTACTTTTCGAAATTTGTTGAAGTGTGTATATTAGGTAATTTGCAAAGTATTACAACGGTTAAGGCAATGAAGGAAATATTAAGCAGATTTGGAATACCTAAAAAATTATTACTGATAATGGAACACAATTTACATCTGAGGAATTCAAAATTTTTTGTCGAACATGGGGTTTCGAACATGTTACGAGCTCTCCTCATTACCCTAGGTCTAACGGTTTAGCGGAAAGAAACGTGAGAACAGTTAAGTCAAT
The DNA here is from genome assembly GCA_019845155.1 of Luehdorfia chinensis. Taxonomy (NCBI): domain Eukaryota; kingdom Metazoa; phylum Arthropoda; class Insecta; order Lepidoptera; family Papilionidae; genus Luehdorfia; species Luehdorfia chinensis. The sequence goes on from JAHVAK010000093.1 coordinate 162,231, forward strand.
ATTAATTAACGCGCATGAATCAGGTGAAGATTGGCAGCTGGCACTCCATATTTTAGAACTACGCCGTTCACAGGAGAGGAATATTCGCCTGCTCAATTATTAATGAATCGTCGACTTAATACGAGATTACCTATGCAACATAACAAGTTGCATCCTAAAAATGTAAATAGACGCTTAGTGAAGAGAAATCGTTTGAAAAAAATTGAAAAACAAAAAGAGTATTATGATAGGGGTACTAAGCGATTGACGACACTGCATCCGGGCGAATCAGTACGAATGAGAAATAAAGGTATATGGGAAAAAGCTAAGATAACAGGTGCAGCACGTGGTGAGCGTTCATATTGGCTGGAAACTAAAAATGGTCGAGTTCTTCGTCGTAACAGGCAACATATAATGACGCTGCCGTCCACATCACATTTGGACTTCAGGGACTTAAATAAAGATTATAATAAAATTAATCGGAGCTCGAGGATAGATTGGGATTTTGAAGGTACAGGGATCAATTTACTACCGCGCGGGATGAGCGGGGAGATGCCGACTCAGGAACAGCTCTCGCCAAAGAGAGTACGTGTCACTCGAAGCGGAAGAGTTGTACGTCAGCCAGAGCGCTTTGAGGTGGTTAATTAACATTGAAATTAACAGTTTTAAAAGGCAAACAAATATGGCATGTATTTTTAGGAGCTTTCGTAATTCACATAATTAGTATAACAATTATTTTGAAATATTTAATTATTCGTAATTATAACCATCCTAATGGGAGAGTTAGGATAGGTTTGATTATAAAATCCGATTATTATTATTATTGTAAATTCAAAGGTCAAGTTTTTTTTTTGTATTATAGTAATTTTACGCTAAATTCATAAGTATTCAGATCGGTTATTCAAATTTGCGTGTACGGAACCAGTAATAAAATATTAATTGGTAAATAAGGAAATTTTACTCTTGTTAATATTAGAAAAGCTTATTTTTTAATGTAATTAGTCTATTTATGATTTTTCTCCAAGGGAATTATACATAGTATAGTATTTACAACATAAATTATATTTTCCACGCTAAAACTTAATTCTAATTTTTTTATTCAATAGGGAGAATAAAGAGACGGTCATCTATTCATGTACTTAAGGCTTAAGTGTAATTGTAATTCAAAATATAGTAAACAATTGTACAAGTGTTTTTATGTAACTTGAACTTTCATGTAAAGGGAGATGTTGTAGGTAGTCTTAGGAAATAATATCATTGTCTTAACAAAAGTATAAAGAATCTACCCTCATCGTAGTATATGTACAATTGAAAAGTTGAAATGTAAACGTTAAATAAACAGTCGTAACATAGACGCCGTTTTACTCGTACCTACAGTGGTATGCAGTGGGAGCGACGTATCGACGAAGCCGGCGAGAACCAGACGTCGCTCTACCAACTCAACCGAATGCTGTCTCGGATAAAAGCACCCGTCTGCCCACTAATCAAGAATGGCAGACGTAGTTACGAGGCCATCGACCGGGCTGAAGTATTAGCTGAGCATCTGGAGGATCAGTTCAGCCCGAATCCCAGAGATGCCAATCAAAACGAGCACTACAGAAGTGTTGAAAGCCGCGTACAGGAATTCCTGGCCGAAGATATCCCGCCTCTGCCAGGTGATAATTTTATATCACCGGCAGAGGTGAAAAGAGGCATAAGGCGCCTACAAGTACGAAAGGCGCCAGGACCGGACGGGATACCAAATTCAGCAATCAAACAGCTGCCCAGGCGAGCGGACGTCGCCATGACAAGATTATTTAATGGGATACTCCGCACGGGACACTTTCCCACCGAATGGAAAGTGGGCAAGGTGATCGTGTTGCCGAAACCTGGGAAAGACAGACGAAACCCAGCAAGTTACAGGCCTATCACGCTATTGCCGCACATTGCAAAACTGTTTGAGCGGCTGCTGCTGCGAAGGATCCGCCCTTGCATCAAACTGAGGCCGGAACAACACGGATTTCGCAGCGGGCACTCAACGACTACGCAGCTGACCCGCGTGCTACACCACCTGTCGGCCGAAAAGAACCGAGGCCGACAGACAGTGGGGGTCTTCCTGGATATAGAGAGGGCCTTCGACCGCGTGTGGCACGACGGGTTGATCTACAAGCTCCTATCGACCACCTTACCGCAAGCAATTGTGCGGTTAATAGCGTGCTATCTACAAGGACGCACCTTCTTCGTAAGCGTCGAAGATTCGAACTCGGCAGCACGACCGATACGTGCAGGAGTACCTCAGGGCGGCTGTATCTCGCCGCTCCTGTACGCGGAGTACACAAATGACATCCCCACCCTGGAAGGTCGCCTCCAGGAGGGGGCTGAAGATGTCATGTTGGCGCTGTTTGCAGACGACAGCGCCTACTTTGCGTCGTCACGTCGGGCCAAACTTGCAGTTAATAAATTGCAGCGGTTGCTCGACCTGTTGCCGGAGTGGTTCAACAAGTGGCGGATTGCCGTCAATGTCGGCAAAACGTCGGCCTACGCCACTATGAAGACTCACCTATTGCCAACTCTTCAACTCTGCGGGCAGGACGTTGAGTGGTCGACCGCCGTCAAATACCTTGGGTGCATTATCGACCGCTCGCTGCGCATGGTTCCGCAGGTGGACCAAGCGGTCCGCCACACCAGAGCTGCGCGGGCGGTCCTCCGACCTGTTTTGGCTTCACATCTGCCAACCCGGGTTAAGATGGCGGTCTACAAAACTTACGTCCGCTCCAGACTCACATACGCTGCGCCGGCGTGGTATGCGCTCACGTCCGAGACGCAGCGCAAACGACTCCAGGCGCAACAAAATCTTACACTTAGAACAATTGTGGGAGCGGGTCGATACGTTAGAAACGACGTAATAGCCCGGGACCTCAAAATTGAAACAGTAAAGGAATTCGTAACGCGGGTGGCGCGTCAGCTCTATGATAGAGCCGACAATGGGCCGCACGAACATCTGTGCGGCCTAGCGCCACTACACGCTCGACCACCAGAGGGACGACCCCTCCCACGCGAGCTATTGCACCCGTCGCCACCCGACCTGGAGTCGAGGCAGAGCGACAGGCCCGACGGTTTAGCAGGGATTAGCCTTTGACGACGCAAACGTGTACAATCTATTTCAGCCTTGTTGTAATTTTTTGTTTCAGCAGGGCATTCCTGTCTTGTTTTTCGTTCTTGTAGAGTCTGCCTACAATAAATTGTAATTTCCCTGTTTTGGTCTTGTTGTTTCAGCAAGGCCGCCATTACTTCAAAACTTGTACTGAAAAACTGTATATTTTTATCTCGTGCTATCCTATCATATATATACTTACTTCTAAATCTAATTTATCTTTATATTTATCTTTATTTATTATTTAAGTATTTTCAGTGCAAAGCGACAGCCAATATGTGATTAAGCTGCGTTGGTCTGTTATTTTAGCAGATCAACGTATCAGCTATCTTACTCATAGACGGCAAACTCCGGTCACCGTTGCTCTCGCTCGCTCATGCGTGCGTCTCACTCGTCGTATTCGGCGAGGCGTCGCGCTCGCTCGGGCGGGCGTCTTGCTCTATGGCCGTCGAGCTATTGTCGTCGTTGTAATCTTTTTCTTATGTCCGTGGGTGTTGCAGCAACCATTATGTTTATTTATAGTACTTATTATTTATTATATTAATCTTCACTGCAACACCCACCCTTCCTAAAAACCCGCAAAAGCGGTACCCAAGCCCGGGGGGAGCAATGCCCCCCTGTGAAGATTTTCCCGGGTAAAGAGGTTTCAACCTCGAGACCCGTACCTGCTCGGCGCTAAGGCCGATGCAGATGACTGGCAGCAGCAGCAGCAACCATCTGATCAATAGCAGTTGTGCAGCGGTCGAGACTAGTCGCCTCAATTTTCCTTGCGAGTTGAGAATTGTTGCAGCTAAAGTCACCCGTCGGCGGAAGATTCCGTTCAACGTGAGTTAGCTCCGTTGGATGTTGAGACTTCCAGCTGACCACAACGTGCTGTTGAGTCAAGTGGATGTGCATATGCGTATGGTTTTCTTGCAGCTAACGTTATCGCTAACTGTAGGAGACGCCGAAGCATCGATGAACGACGAACTCCGCTTAGGCGTCGAGACGTCTGACGGCCGCAAACGCTTGACTTCACTTCGAGTACCTTGTGACTGCCTGAGCTGTACTGCGAGCTGCTAGGAGGTGCACTGCTCATCGCTTGCGAGTGCTTTGATGTTCGTTAATTCGACATCCAAGTACCGTAAGTTGGTGTGCGCTGAGCCACTGGTGGCGAGCAAGGTAAGGGCGGAAGTGAGTGCGCGAGAAGTGATTATAAGTGTGTGAAGGTGAACAGCAGAGCCTATCTTTTTTAAGAGGGGAATTCTGCTTCACCCAAACATCACCGACTGTGTTAGCTGTGTATCAGTTTCCTGCGCTAACGTCTCGCAGAGGCACAGTCTACACGAGCACTGTATAGCCCCTTTTTTGTTAAAAAGGGGTAAGCAGAGCACCTCACGGCAGACGTGAGTGCGAAAACTATCGCAACATCTTGTTTCACGACCATTACGACAAGCGCAATTATTATTGCCTATTTAATTATTTATATTTACACCTGTGCTAAAACGTCAAGTGTAATTTTGATTACACGCCTTTCTTGTTTCTTTGTTTCGTCGCACCCAGTGTCTAAATCCGAACACGAGTGGTGCCGACGAAGGGCGCGAAAAGTCCGTCGAAACGGACCGGGAATCAATTCCCGATATCCGCGTTGAGATTGACAATACCTTGTATAATACACGGGAGCAGCGCGAATTCCGGCGCAGGAGGGGAAGTGTCCTTGATCGTGTATTGTGTGCACGGGACATCTTCGCACCAGAGCGCTCACGCATACTCCCGGCAGGCACTCTTAATCCGAGGCTTATTGACGCAAGTGCTGAATTTAACAGCTCAAATTTACCGCCGAGTGTGTCGCGGGTTACCGGTATCGTCGAAGGCGGGACTGAGTGCCCGACCGGAGCCGAACCGGGAACCCCGCGTAGCATGAAATCGGCGCGCCGACACACGCCACCGGAGACGGAGGCTTCTCTTTACGAGAAAAGACAGCGGGTAAGACCTGCACCCTCATCCCCGGTGGCGTCGACATTGGGTATACAGCAGGAGGAGGGTGTATTGCAACACCCCCCCCCCCGCTCCCCTACGACGTCGAATAGCTCATACTCGACGCCTAAAAAATCGCAGCCCAACTCCTCTGGTATGGAGGAGGAGGAATTAAATGCTGCAAACCATCACCAGGGCGGTGAGGAGCGTTTCGGGTGGGACACAACGTCCTACCAAACGCTCGACCAGGAAGTGGGGTATATTCCCCCCCCCCCCCCCCCCCCGCTGCCGCACCGTCCCCCCCGATGCATTTTATACCTCAGCACGAGGTGAGGGAGACAGCGACATACTCTGTCGCAGCGGCAGCCCCCCCCGTGGCACCCCGAGCCCCGCGGCCTCCTTCTAGTCAACAGCAACCGCAGCAAACTAGCGCGAGGCCGGCAACGACATATCCACCCATAATTGTGGAATGCCTACCCAATTGGGTTAGGCATTTTAATGTTTTGCGTGGCAAATTGGGACACGCTTCCAACGCACGCCCTTACGGTAGAGGGGTGCGTTTTATTCCGCAATCGCCTGAAGAGTACCGCATCACACAGCGGTACTTGGTGGAGCTTTCACATGAGGATGCTGTCGTGGTTTTGCTACACGCCAGCAGCCGAGCTTCCTACAAAAGTAGGAATTAGAGGCCTCCCCGCCGACACAGAGGTGTCGCAAATAACGGAAGCGCTCCGAAAATTAAATTTCCCGGTGCGCTTTGTGCGCGCCATACCGCCTAGAAGAGGTTGCCTCTTCTACACCCAACTAGAGCACCTGGATCAAAATGAGCTGGGCCGGCTTTATGCCGTTAATGAGCTCCTGTTCATGCCAGGCGTGACTATCGAAGCCTGGCAGGGCAGGGTAGGACCGTCCCAGTGTCACAGGTGCCAAGCTTTTTGGCACGCGTCGGCGACGTGCTTTAGGCCCATTAAGTGTGTGCGCTGTGCGGGTGAGCACCCCGCAGCGGAATGCACAACGGCTAGAGACGCGCCGCCGAAGTGTGCAAATTGCGCACAAGCGCACACGGCTAACGACCGCCGATGCCCTGTGCTTAGAAGGGAAGCCAGGAGGAGGGGCATTACTCTGCCGGCACCCTTTCCAGAACACCCAGGTAGGCGCTCTGTTGCACGAGGGCCTCCCGTAAGGGTAGATAGGGAAGGGTGGGCTACGGTCGGACGCACAAACCGACCTGCCGCCCTCGAAAAAAGGGTTACTATCGCACAGAGTGCGAAAAAACCAACGGGGGCGTCGGCGACGTCGGCGTCGAAGTATAAACCGACGCCGACCCCGGCGGTCTCAGAATTATCAACAACACTGGCGACGCCCGCAAACGACGCCACAGATAGGTCGGCACCTTCCAAAAGGAAGAGAAAGCGAAGGGGTAGGAAGCGCAAAAATGCGACAACGCAGCATCCACCGGCGTCGATGCCGGTGCCGATGAACGCTAACCCCCCCGAGCAAGCCGCCACTGTACATAAGGGGCTTAATAAGCCTAAGGCAGTCGGGACGAAAGCTCCGGCTAAAACTGCTCGCTCGCGGTCTGCGGAACCACGAGCAACAGCGCCAAGGGAGCAGCAACCGAAACGCCAGACAGGGGCCCCGAGAGCCCTGCCGAGAGCCGCCGTGCCATTGCCTGGTACTAAATATAACTGTTGAGGTATGATTGCGCAGAGTTTAAGTAAAACGCAGTGATGTTAATCTATTGTCTTTTAATGTCTAACACGGTGCACACTTTTATAACCTTTTATGACGCCTCATAACGTGCTCTTAACTTTTTAACATTTTCGCCATCTTGCTTTATATATTGACCACAAAGAAGAGAACAACTAATTATAAGTAATAATACTCTATGGTATTATTAAGCTCAAACACCTAGTGTTTAGATCAATTTTACATTACACTCAACAATAACCAACAAGGGCAACAGCAACCCGAACAGCGTCAACGACCGACCAATAGTTTGGAAAAAACTATCCAAGATTTGGTAAGGTCGTTGATGCATATAATTACCAATATCGTTGCCGAAATCTCGGCAGGAGCTAACCCCATAGAGGCCATTTCACGGGCCCTCATGCAACTCTTGGTCGATAGATTCGGAGCTTGAAATCCGCTTAATGTATTGGAATTCCGGCGGCGCACAAAATCGTGCAGCCGAGCTTAGACTCCTCGACCAAATTTATGATATACATATCATATTATTGGGCGAGATTAAGTTCAGACCGGACCTCCCATTCAAAGTTCCGAATTTCTTTGTGTACCGGCGTGACGAGATCTCACCACAAGGCGTGGTGTACAGAGGTACGGCTGTGCTAGTGCGTAGAGATCTAGTGCACGAAGAACTAGAGTTGCCTACATATAAAACGATGCGCTCAATTGGTGTGAGGCTGAGCACAGCCGGGAAGGAATTCCGAATTTATTCGGCTTACAGACCTCCCGGCCTTAATTTTTGCTCCTCAGACATCCGAGAACTATTCGATGGTAGCACCTCCGCCCTCATTACCGGGGATTTGAACGCTAAACACCCGGCATGGGGCTCCAAAGTGCAAAATGCAGCGAGCAAGGCGCTATACATCGACGCGGATGAGGGGGGGTATGAAGTGCGGGGGCCGGATGAGCCCACCCTCTACCCCTCCCTCGCCAGCGTCAACTCGGATGTTCTTGACATTGTGCTCACCCACAACTGGAATTATCCGGTCCAAGTAGAGGTGCTGCATGATGTAACTACGCAGCACCTACCGACCCTCGTCACGCTTGGCCTCTCGCCAGAAGCAATTCTGCCCAGAGCGCCACGCTACCGGACAAACTGGGACGTCTATCAAAACGCCCTAGTTAATCTTACACTAGGCGGCCCAGTCAAAACGTCGGAAGACGTAGAGGCCGCAGCTATGAGACTCTCAAATAACATCGCAGAGGCAAACTCAGCGGCCTCTACGATAGTGCCGACGTCTACAAAAATTATAATGTACTACCTAACAACTTGCGCGTTGCAATTAAAAAGAAACGCGCGCTCCGGAAGCTCTGGGCACGCACCCGTTGTCCGAGGGTTAAGCGTGAGCTCAACTGCTTGTCCGAGAAGCTATCTGTTGATATCCAGGGCCACAGAGGTAGGCTCTGGGAGCAGAGGGTTGATGAGGCGGGCGAGAAACAAACCTCGCTTCATCAACTCAATCGTTTGCTTACTCGGACAAAAGCACCCGTTTGCCCGCTAATAAATAGTAAGGGCGAACGAAGTTACGAGGCCTTGGACCGGGCTGAAACACTTGCAGAGTATCTCGAGGTGCAATTCAGCCCTAACCCCCGAGATTCCAATTTTGAAGCGCATCTCACTAGCGTGGAAAACCGTGTACAGGAATTCCTGTCCGCCGAAATCTCACCTCTGACAGGCGACGCCTTTATGTCGCCGTCGGAGGCTAGTAGAGCAATTCGGCGTCTCCCGGCGCACAAGGCGCCCGGGATGGACGGAATACCTACAGTGGCGCTTAAACATATGCCAAGAAGAGCCGTTGTCACTATGACAAGGCTCTTCAACGCTGTTTTACGCACTGGGCACTTCCCGCTTGTATGGAAAACCGGAAAGGTTATTGTGTTGCCGAAGTCAGGCAAAGACAGGCGACACCCGTCAAGCTACCGGCCCATAACGCTGCTACCGCACATAGCGAAACTTTTCGAGCGATTGCTGCTGCGAAGAATTAGTCCGTGCATCACTCTAAGAGAAGAGCAGCACGGATTTCGCAGCGGCCACTCAACTACTACACAACTGGCCCATGTGCTACATTACCTGGCCCTTGAGAAGAACAAGGGCCGAAGGACGGTCGGAGTGCTACTCGATATCGAGAAGGCCTTCGACCGGGTGTGGCACGACGGGCTTATTTATAAGTTGTTAGAATCCACCAACCTGCCAGACGCTATAGTGCGGCTAGTAGCGTCTTATTTGCGGGATCGGAGCTTTTTCGTGAGTGTTGAAAATGTCAATTCGGCAACACGAACCATAAGTGCGGGAGTGCCCCAGGGCGGGTGCAATTCGCCACTCCTGTACGCGGCTTATACTAACGATATCCCCACCTGGAAGGCCGCCTCCAAGAGGGTGAAGAGGACGTCACGCTAGCGCTGTTCGCGGATGACAGCGCCTACTTTGCGTCGTCTCGTCGGGCAGATATCGCTATTCGCAGGATGCAGCGTCTGCTGGATTTACTGCCTGAATGGCTAAGTAGGTGGCGGACGCAAATTAACGTTGCTAAAACGATGGCGTTCATCACCTACATACCCATTAAACCAATACCAACTCTTCGCCTCCTGGAGCAGGACGTGGGCTGGAGGGCCACGGTAACGTATCTGGAATGTATTATAGATCGCGCGCTGCGCATGGGTCCGCAAGTGACGCAAGTCATTTGCCAGACTCGTGCTGCGCGCGCGATCCTGAGACCCATCTTGGCGTCTCAGCTGCAGACCAGAACGAAGCTGATGGTCTACAAAACCTACGTTCGCTCTAGGTTGACCTACGCAGCACCGGCGTGGTACGCGCTGACGTCCGCCGCGCAAAGGAAGCGAATACAGGCCCAGCAGAACATAGCACTGCGAATAATCGTGGGGGCAGGGCGTTACGTCAGGAATAACGTCATCACCCGGGACCTCAAGATTGAGACAGTGAGCCAGTTCATTGCCCGGTTGGCGAGACAGCTCTTTGATAGAGCCGACAACGGGCCGCACGAACACCTGTGCGGCCTAGCGCCACTACACGCTCGCCCACCTGATGGGCGCCCCTACCCACGTGAGCTACTCCAGCTATTGCCACCTGACCAAGAAGGTCAGGGACGAGCATAAGCCCGACGAGCCAGCTGGGAAAATGCCTAAGAACGGCGCAAGTAGGATTTCTTTCTGGTCTTGTTGTCAATTTTTGTCGTTGCAGCAAGACAAATTCTTCCTTCTTGGTTGCTACCTTTACATAGCAACCAATTAACTAATAATTTTCCAGATGTGCACACTATTGTGTAGCACTCTGCTTACCTCTTATTACTACTATACTATAATATTAAACATATGTATTGTACTGTCCTTATAATAATAATAATATTTATAATTATTTAAGGTGTGCGTACTATTGTGTGCACCCTTTATTATAATATATTATACTATATTTATAAACTGCTCAGATGTGCACACTTTTGTGTAGCACTCTGCCTACCCTGTGTGGGAGCCGAACTGTCAACTTTTGTTGCAGCAAGGAACGCCCGCACAGGTCTTTACTATACTTTTCCAACACTTCCAGATGTGCACAACTTTTACAGCTGTAGCACTCTGCCTACCCCCTTTGCTCTAGCCTAGCATGCTGATACTATTGTATTAGCAAGGCGCTAAATTTCTTGCTTATTTATTTACTTATAATCTTATTTCTATTACTTTCGCTCGTTATATTGAATTCCATAATCTTCATTTAACATCTTTTGCGTGTAACAGTTTGTTTACATGCCGGAGTTTAATATAACACAATCTCTTCTTCCGATCTCTCCCGATGATGGTGATTATACCTCTCGGTGATGATGATCAGTCCTATTTATGTATCCCCTCCGAGCGCCGACCTCTTGCACAGGCGTCTCGCTCATTTGTTGTTGTCGTCTATTCCGCCTATGCGGTATCCAAGACCGGGGGGAGCAGTGCCCCCCCGCGATGAAGCCCGGGCAAAGAGGGTTTGCCTCGAGGCCCGTACCTGCACGGCGACCAAAGCCGTTGCAGAAGACCTGGATGGATGGAACCATCTGATCTGATCTTGAGTAGCGGTGAAACTTGGTACTACTTTCTCCCCCCGGGTCGAGAACTTAGCATCCTACGTCACCCGCCGGTCGACGATTCCGTCTAGCGTCGAGTTCGCTCCGCTATTCGTTGAGACGTCATACTGGCCTCAAGTTTTAGATAGTCCCGGGTTCGTGTAGCGGTGCGATCGAATTTTTTTCTTTGAAAAACTTTCACGGCATCCGTCGGACGACGCACTCCTCCTTTTCAAAGGCGTCGAGACGTCTCCCCGGCCACGTACTCAGGACAACCTCGCAGTGTGTGTTACCGACAGGTACGCCTGTCCGTCAGCTTTGTGTGCCCACTCGTCGGCTCGTTGAACATCGCTTGCGTCGCCTTGTTGTTTTTTCGAATAACAAAGTGCGTAAGTCGGTGGGCTTCGGACGATTTGAGCGTGCACTCGTTGACGGCGGGGCGCAGAGTATACCATTGCGCCGTTTGTGGAAAGGTGAACGGCAGTCTCCCACGTTCGCGCAGGAACTGCATCACCCGAAAACTCAAGGCATATTGCGCTACTGTGTGTCAGTACCGTCTGTGCCTAACGTCACACAGACCGCAATCTACAGCACTATCTACGCCCTTTTTTGTGAAAAAGGGGTAAACAGTGTGCCTTACGAGGCAAACGTCTTTCTGTTTCTTATCTGTTTCTTCCGCCTGTGAGGCACTCAAGAAAATCTAAGAACATGAATAGGGACAATCAGGAGGGTAGGGACCGGGAATACTCGGGACCCGAAACAAACCAGGAGGAAGATCTGCCTCGCGAACAGCGCGTAATTCGCAGAGTGCGTCAGCGAGGCGATGCCATTATCGACCGACCGCTCTGCTTACGTGATATGTTCACAGCCGGGAACTCGAGGGTGCTACCAGCTGGTAGCCTGACCCCGAGACTCTTGTCAGGACCATCATCGGAAGTTGAAAAATTGCCGCTGAGAGCCTGCGAGGGGAGCGACATTGCGACCGCGAGAACTGTGTGTCTCCCAGGGAGCGAAGCCGCACCCCCCCGTGGGATTAAAACGGCTCCCAAGCACACACCGCCGGAGACTGAGGACGCTTATTACGAGAAAAAGCAGCGGGTCGTTATATATACGACCCCGTCCCCCTCACTCCCGCCGGTACCATCTACATCGGGGATGCAGGAGGGGAGGAGGGTCCATACCCCCCCCCCCCCCCGCTCCCATATACAGCCCCCCGAATACAGCACACCGGACCGATCCAGAGACGCATCACCAACATCAATCCAACAACAGGGAGGAGAAGGGAACTATGGGTGGAACTCGACGACCTATAGGTCACTCGACCGGCAAGTTGGAATACGTCCCCCCACCCCACCCCCGCCCGCGCCCCCGCACCCCGCGCTAGGGAGAGCGAAGGCGAAGAGATTGCCAATATTTCACGTCCATTCAGAAAAGGCGTGCGGTTCATTCCGCAGAGCCCGGAAGAGTACAGGACAGTGCAGAGGTACCTCACTGACCAGGGAGGACCCAGCGCTGTACTGGTTCTGCTACACACCGGCGGACGAGCTACCAACCAAAGTTGAAATAAGAGGCCTACCAGTGGACACGGACACAGGACTTATAGGGGAAGCACTCAAGGCATTAGGCTTCCCGGTGAGATTTGCTCGAGCAATACCACCGAGGAGGGGTCGACCTGGATGCTTCTTCCACGTGCAGCTGGACCACCTTAACCAACACGAGCTTGCCAGGCTGTACGCAGTAACGGAGCTACTGTACATGCCGGGAGTGACCATCGAGGGATGGAAGGGTAAAGCGGGACCGGCACGCGTCGGCCACCTGCTACCGACCTATCAAATGCGTCCGGTGTGCAGGCGAGCACTTCGCCTCGAACTGACAAGTGGCGAACGGCGGTGAACGTAGGTAAGACAACCGCATTCATCACGTTCCGCCCCAGGAGAAATTACCAATCACTTCGACTCCGAGAGCAGGACGTAGAATGGAAGACCGCAGTCACATATCTCGGGTGTCGGTGTCGCGTAGACTGGTCGTTGCGCATGGCGGGGCAGGTGGAACAATCCATCCAGCACGCCAGAGCTGCACGAACAGTCCTAAGACCGGTTCTGTCCTCACGGTTATCAACCCGAGTTAAACTGGCGGTCTATAAGACATACGTCCGCTCACGATTGACCTACGCAGCGCCGGCATGGTACCCGTTAACATCTGGCGCACATAGGAGAAAGCTACAGGCTCAGCAGAATCTAGCGTTGCGAACCATCGTGGGAGCTGGGCGGTATGTCAGAAATGACGTTATAGCCCGGGATCTCAAGATAGAGAGCATTAAAGATTTTATCACCCGGGTGGCGCGTCGACTATTTGATAGAGTCGACAATGGGCCGCACGAACACCTGTGCGGCTTAGCGCCCCTGCATGCCCACCCTCCGTAAGGGCGCCCACTCCCACGTGAACTGTTGCGACCCGACGCACAGTAAACGGCGTGAAACAACCTACAAAGTGCAAAGTTACCTTTACATAACTTTGCACATAAAATAATTTTATTGTCGGTAGCAGTGGGAGACTGCCTACCCTTTTTGTCGTGCTTGCCTTGTTGTAATTTATTGTTGCAACAAGGCAAAGGAATATTTATAATATGTTTATTTAAATTAAATTATTTCTAAGCTCGTAGCAGGGTTATACTGCTACGAGACAATACTATGCTTTCTTCTATGTTGGTCTGTTATTTTACGTAGCAGATCAATACCACCATCTTCATCTTCACCTTCATCTTTTTATTATTAGATGTTTATTTTTAGCTCCTGCGTACTCCGGGTTCGTACATCGGTCGACGCGCGTCGCTCATCGACTCGGTCGCTCGACCAATCACGTTGCTCGTTCGGCCGTCTCGCTCTGGCGTTCGTGCGTCTCGCTCGGTGCCAGATAATCGGAGACGCAACAAATTTTTGTAAATGTCCTATAGTTTAATGTATTATTAATAACAGCATTTATATATAGTACTATACTCTATCAAGTAGGCAGCGTAAACTGCCTACACAATTTTCTTCTCCTTAATTATTAATCATTAATTACTAACCATTATTTCTAAATCCAGTATTATATTTTTATTTGTATATAATATCACTTCCTAGCGGCCTTGCTGTTACTTTTGTTACGGTAAGGCCGCATAAAATTCTTCTTACTCCTACTCTATCTACATTGCACGCACTATGTATGATATCTTTTATATATTATATATTTTTTCAGTGCAATTGTAAATACCTCTAAGCGCTTATGTTGTATTGGTCGGCTATATTAGCAACCAATACAACACTCTTACACTTAGAGGCAATTCTCCAGTTGTGGTCCAGTTTGCTCGCTCAGGTGTGTGACACGCCCACTCGTTTTCAATGGGCACCTCGCTGCTAGGGCGGGCGTCTCGCACTGCGACCGTCGAGTCAGTTGCCTCATCCCAATACCTTTTCTTTCCTTGTTCCCGTGAGTGTTACAACACAATATTATATTTAAGTAAAAAACAACCACCACACGAGATTCATTGTGCAGCGGTCGAAACTAGTCGTTACTTCCTCGTCCTCTAGGGTGAGAAATTAATTGATTGTTGAAAACCCATCGGTCGAAGATTCCGTCTAACGTGAGATCACTCCGTTGGATGTGGAGACTTCGGCTGGCCACAATTTGAGTCTTAGTCAAGTGTTTGTGAAGTGATGTGATCGAGTTTCTTTACGATTAGCATATCCTTGTTAGTTGGAAAGAAGCTCACGGCATACGTCGGACGACGAACTCCGCCCAGGCGTCGAGACGTCTCCCCGGCCACGAACAATTGGCAAAACAACGCTTCTTGTGCATTGCGACACCGCTTACGCTTCGATCACCTGCTAGGAGGAGCATCGGGCATCGCCTACGTACGCTTGGTTCGTATATCGACATCAAGTGCCGTGGGTTGGTGTGCGCTGGGCCAACTGGTGGTGAGCTTAGTGGGGGCGACCGTGAGGTGCAATAAGCGAAGTGCGTGAAGGTGAACTGCAGCGAACTTCTTTTCAGAGGGGATACTGCCTCACCCGATTGCATACGACTGCACTTGTGTACCACCTTCCCTGTGTTAACGTCTCAGAGGTGCAGTCATCATCATCATCGAACACTGTAAGCCTCCTTTTTTGTGAAAAAGGGGCAAACAGTGTACCTCACTCCACGTGAGAGCGAAAGTCAACGCAATCCTGTTTCTGCAACGTTATACTGTTTCTAAACGTCTGCGTCTTTATTAAGACGATATATATATATATACAGTTTCTAAACGACTACGTCTTTATTAAGACGCTTCTTGTTTCACGTCAGACAGAACGCCTAAGGCAAGTCCGGCAATGGACAAAGAAATAGCCGAAATTCAATCGGACATACCAAATCGGGAACTAAACCCGGAAACGCACTCAGACACAGAGTGTTATTACAACCCAAGGGAGCAGCGAGAATTCAGGCGCCGGCGTGGAAGTGTCCTAGATCGTGCAGTGTGTGCACGAGACATATTCGCGCCGGAACGCTCTCGCGTACTCCCAGCAGGTAGTTTAATCAAACGGCCTGCATTATCAAGTAGCACAAATGTGCCTCAAGATGTTGCGCGGGCTACCGAGCTTGCCAAAGGTGGGACGGAGTGCCCGACCGAAGGCGACCCGGGAACCCCGCGTAGCATGAAATCGGCACGCCGACATACACCACCGGAGACGGAGGCTGTTTGAAAAGCGACAGAGGGTAAGACACGCATCCCCCTCACCGGTGGCTTCAACCTCGGGAATACAGCGGGAGAGAAGGGTGTATATCACCCCTCCCCGCTCGCCTACGTCGAGCAATAGCTCTTATTCAACGCCTAAAAAGGCGCAAAAACGAGCGGCCGAGCTTAGATTACTCGCTCACATACACAATATTATCCTCCCAGCCTTAGTTTATGCACCTCCGACATCCGTAACATTTTCGATGGCAGCACCCCCGACCTCATTGCCGGGGACCTAAACGCAAAACACCCGGCATGGGGTTCGAAAGTACTAAATACGTAGAGGTTGAAGACGTAGAGGCCGCTGCCACAAGGCTTTCCAACACCATCGCAGAGGCAAATTCAGCGGCCTCTATGATAGTGCCGACAATTCAGTACAAGGAGCAACTCCCCATGAACTTGCGCGTTACCATAAAAAGGAAACGCGCGCTCAGAAAGCTCTGGGCTCGAACCCGCTGTCCAAGGATAAAGCGCGAGCTCAATTGTTTGTCCGAGAAGCTATCGGAAGATATCCAGAGTCACAGAGGTAGGCTCTGGGAACAGAAGGTTGATGAAGCAAGTGAAAAACAAACCACTCTTCATTACCTTAACCGAATGCTTACTCGGGCAAAAGCTCCCGTTTGCCCACTAATAAACAGTAATGGCAAACGAAGTTACGAGACTACGGATCGGGCAGAAACATTGGCAGAGCACCTAGAGGTGCAATTTTGTCCTAATGCTCGAGACCCCCAATTCGAGACTCACCTAACTAGCGTTGAACTTCCAGATGTGCTCATTTACTATAAATGTAGCACTCTGCCTACCCCCTTTGCTCTAGCCTTGCTGATACTATTGTACCAGCAAGGCGATAATTTCCTTGCTACTTTTTATATATTTATAATCTTTGACAACCAGGAGGTTAGGGACCAGGAGCATTCCGGATCCGAAACCCCCACTAACCAGCAGGAAGACCAGCCACGCGAACAGCGCGTAATTCGCAGAGTGCGTCAGCGAGGCGATGCTATCATCGACCGTCCGCCGGCAACAGCTGTGCCCCCCCCCCCCCGCTCGCCACCGCTACCCTGAATCAACCGAGTATCGAAACCCCCCCCCCCAACCCCCGCAAGCCTCACAAGACGTGCGTCGCACTACGGCGGTCGATCGTAGGGCGCGCGCGGTAACAAGGCAAAGTGCGGAGGCTGTGCCACAATTTAATAGCCAGACGGGGCCCCCGAGAGCCCAGTCGAGAGCCACAAGAGATAGCCAACAACAGCGTCAGCAGCAAGAACAGCAGCAGCACATTTGATGTTCGTTGATTCGACATCCAAGTGCCGTAGTGCCGTTGGTGTGTGCTGAGCCACTGGTGGTTGGCAAGCTAAGGGCGAAAGTGAGTGCCCGAAAAGTGTAATAAGTGTGTGAAGGTAAACAGCAGAGCCTATCTTTTTCAAGAGGGGAATTCTGCAGCACCCTAACACCTTACGACTGTGCTAACTGTGTATCAGTTGCCCTGTGCTAACGTCTCACAGTCCATACCTGCGCTGTATAGCCCCTTTTTTGTGAAAAAAACTGACCCGCGTGCTACACTACCTGGCCCTTGAAAAGAACAAGGGCCGAAGGACGGTCGGAGTGCTACTCGATATAGAGAAGGCCTTCGACAACAGTGCAGAGGTATCTGACCGACCTCGCCAAGGAGGATCCTGCACTGTCTTGGTTTTGCTACACTCCAGCGAACGAATTGTCCACTAAGGTGGGCATAAGAGGCCTTCCAGTGGACACGGACCCCACAGTAATAACTAATGCCCTTAAAGAAATGGACTTCCCGGTGAGATTTATAAGAGCGATACCACCGAGGAGAGGACGACCGGGCTGTTTTTTCGTCGAGTCACTCATTGCTATGTCCTATCTGCCCTTTCCTTTGCTCCCGTGAATGCTACATCAAACATTAAATATATTTATAACATCGACTTATAATTTCTCCATATGTAGCATTCACCCTTCCTAAAAATCCGCTAACGCGGTACCCAAGCCCGGGGAGAGCAGTGCCCCCCGTGAAGATTTCCCGGGTAAAGAGGTTTCAACCTCGAGACCCGTACCTGCTCGGCGCTAAGGCCGACGCAGATAACTGGCAGCAGCAGCAGCAACCACCAACAGAATCTAGCGTTGCGCACTATCGTGGGAGCAGGGAGGTATGTCAGGAATGACATAATTGCCCGGGATCTCAAGATAGAGAGCGTCCAGGAATTCGTAGCCCGGGTGGCGCGTCGGCTATTTGATAGAGCCGACAATGGGCCACATGAACATCTGCGCGGCCTAGCGCCCCTGCATGCCCGTCCCCCAGAAGGACGACCCCTCCCACGCGAGCTGCTGCGACCCGACGCATAGTAAATGACGTGAAAAAATCTGTAT
Source organism: Luehdorfia chinensis (assembly GCA_019845155.1). Classification (NCBI taxonomy): domain Eukaryota; kingdom Metazoa; phylum Arthropoda; class Insecta; order Lepidoptera; family Papilionidae; genus Luehdorfia; species Luehdorfia chinensis. Next base: position 180,238 of record JAHVAK010000093.1, read on the forward strand.
TAAGTGCAAAGTTACCTTTACATAACTTTGCACTTATCGCTTTTAATTGTCGGTAGCAGTGGGACACTGCCTACTCCATTTTTGTACTAGCCTTGTTGTTAATTTATTGTTGCAACAAGGAGTAGGAATATTTATATTTATAATTCTATGCAATATCATCTTCTAGCTGCGCGATGACACTATTTTTTCGCTATGTTGATCTGTTATTTTACGTAACAGATCAACGCTATCATCTATCTTCTTCACCTTCATCGTACTATCGACGTCTATTTTTAGCTTCTGCGTTCACCGGTCTCGTACATCGTCCGACGCGCGCCGTTCATTGACTCGGTTGCTCGTTCGGCCGTCTCGCTCGGATGATCGTGCGTCTCGCTCGATGTTGGAGGATCGGTGAAGTAACAAATTATTGTGATGTATAAATGTTTGTTAATGTTGTTAATGAATTAACGCTATTATCATCTATTATATCCATAGTTCTAAACTCTTTAAAGTAGGCAGCACACAACTGCCTACACAATCTTCTTCTCTTTCATTATTATCATTATTATTATTATTATTATATATTATTATTCTACTTTATTATCAATGTATTTATTTCTAGCAGCCTGCTGTTACTATTGTTATAGCAAGGCTGCACTTTCTTCACTCTACTACTATACTACTCTATTCTATTTGTACGAAATTATATATGGTATCTTTTTATATATTATATGTTTTTCAATGCAAATTGTAATTATGCTACTAAGCGCTTATGTGCATTGGTTGACTATTTTAGCAACCAATGCTACACTCTTACACTTCGTAGCAAAACTCCGATCGTGGTCTATTCGCTTGCTCAGGTGTGTAACACGTTCATTCGTTTTTCGATGAGCGCCTTGCCGCTAGGGCGGGCGGCTCATACTATGACCGTCGTCATTGTCCTATTCCTCACCTCTTTCCCTTGTTCCCGTGAATGCTACAACAAAAGTATTATATATATGTATAACAAACGTCCTATAATTTCTCCATTGTAGCATTCACCCTTCATAAAAAACCCACTAACGTGGTACCCTAGCACGGGGGAGTCGTACCTCCCCCGCGATGATTTCTCGGGCGAACAGGTCAGCCGCGAGGCCCGTACCTGCGCGGCGCTAAAGCGTCGTGTCAGAAGACTAGGCGGCAGCAACCACCACACAGCGGTCGAGACCAGTCGCCTCAATTTTCCTTTCGGGTCGAGAATTGTTGCTACTATAGTCACCCGTCGGCGGAAGATTCCGTTCAACGTGAGTTAGCTCCGTTGGATGTTGAGACTTCCAGCTGACCACAACGTGCTGTTGAGTCGTGTGTATGTGCATATGTGTATGGTTTTTCTTGCAGCTAACGTTTCGCTAACTGTAGGAGACGCCACAGCATTGTCAAACGACGAACTCCGCTTAGGCGTCGAGACGTCTGACGACCACAAACGCCTGACTTCGCTTGGAGCGCCTTGTGACTGCCTGAGCTGTACTGCAAGCTGCTAGGAGGTGCACTGCTCATCGCTTGCGAGTGCTTTGATGTTCGTTGATTCGACATCCAAGTGCCGTAAGTTGGTGTGTGCTGAGCCACTGGTGGCGGGCAAGGTGAGGGTGGAAGTGAGTGCGCGAAAAGTGTAATAAGTATGTGAAGGTGAACAGCAGGGCCTCCCGGAAGGGTGGACAAAGAAGGGTGGACTACGGTCGGACGTACAAACCGACCGGCCGCCCCCGAAAGAAGGGTTACAATAGCGCAAAGCGCGAAACAACTTACGGGGGCGTCGGCGACGTCGGCGTAAAAGTTTAAATCGACGCCGACCGCGGCGGCCACAGTGTTATCTACAACACTGGCAACCCCGCAACCATCGCAGGACGTCCGCCGCACTAGGTCAACCGAACCGAGAGTGCGTGCGAGCGTAAGGCAGGGAGCGGAGGCCACGCAACAATTTAATCGCCAGTCGGGGCCCCCGAGAGCCCTGCCGAGAGCAACTAGAGGTCAACAAACTCAGCAACCGCAACAGTACCGCCAGCAGCAGCAGCAGCAGCAGCAGCAACAACAACAACAGCCAAACCTATCAGCCGGCAGCACACTAGAAGATCTAGTGAGGCTGATAGTACAAATAGGCACTGACGTGCTGACATCTATAAACAACGGCGCTAGCCCCTTAGAGGCGCTAATGCGGGCCGGGATGCAACTTTTAACCTCACGTTTCGGAGCTCGAAATTAGATTGATGTACTGGAATCCCGACGGAGTGAAAGAGAGAGCTGCAAATTTGCGCCTTCTCGCTCACATGTATGACGTACAAGTCATGCTGTTGGGCGAGACTAAACTCAAGTCGGGATACATATTTCGAGTTCCGAACTTCTTCGTGTATCGGCGCGATGAGGTTTCCCCACAGGGAGTGCCGTACAGGGGTACGGCTGTACTTGTGCGTAGAGACCTCATACACGAAGAAGTGGAAAATCAAGTTTTTAGAACTATGAGTTCTATAGGCATTAGGCTGTATAGTAGCGGGAGGGATTTTAGGGTGTATGCAGCATACCGCCCTCCCGGCTCAAAATTTTGTTCCTCCGATGATATATTTAACAGCAGCTCGCCTGCCCTGATCGTTGGGGACCTGAACGCCAAGCATATAGCTTGGGGTTCGAGGTTAATTAACCCGGCGGGAAGGGCGCTGTATAACGATGCAGAGGAGGGGGGGTATGAGGTGCGGGGGCCGGACGAGCCCACGCATTACCCCTCCCGGTAGGAATTTAGCCCGGACATAATTGATATTTTACTCTGCAACGAGTGAAACCACCCGCTGCAGATAGAGGTGCTGCATGATGTTGTAACTCACCACCTCCCAATACTCGTAACACTGTGCCTCTCTCCGGGAGCCACAATGCCCAGAGCGCCTCGCTACCGAACCAACTGGGGCAAATCACAAACTGCCCTGGCTCAATTTACGCTCGGCGGACCTCTTAACACGTCCGAGGACGTAGAGGTCGCGGCCACAAAACTAAATTAAACTATTCAAGAGGCTAACACCGCGGCCTCTACGATAATGCCGGCAACAAGTCGCCGAGACGAACTTACAACATCGCTGCGCGTTACCATTAAAAAGAAACGCGCACTTCGGAAGCTCTGGGCTCACACTCGATGCCCCCGGATTAAACGCGAGCTCAACTGCTTGTCTGAGAGGTTGTCGGAGGATGTGAGGAATCACAGGTATTCACAGTGGGAGCGGCGTATTGATTTAGCTGGTGAAAACCAGACGTCGCTCCACCACTTGAACCGACAGCTTACTCGGGCAAAAGCACCCGTTTGCTCTTTAATAGATAAAGAGGGCAAACGAAGTTACGAGGCTAAGGACCGGGCTGAAGTGTCAGCAGAGTTCCTGGAGGAACAATTCAGCCCTAATGCTAAAACAGCCTGTCATTCGGAGCACTACGATCGCGTAGAACGCCGCGTGCAAGAATTCTTGTCCGCCGAAAGCCAGCCGCTAACTGGCAGCGCCTTTGTGTCACCTGCGGAAGTAGCAGGAACAATTAGACGCTTGCCACAGCGAAAGGCGCCAGGAGCGGACGGAATTCCAACAGCAGCCATTAAACAACTTCCGAAAACGGGCCGTAGTCGCTATGACACGGCTCTTTAATGGAATCCTGCGCACGGGACACTTCCCTGATTGTTAGAAGTTAGGAAGGGTTATCGTGTTGCCGAAATCCGGTAAAGATCGACGCAAACCGTCAAATTACCGGCCCGTAACATTGCTACCGCACATCGTCGTTTCAGCCTATCAATAGTCCACTGCTGAACATAGGCCTCCCTCATAGATTGCCACAAAAGTTTGTAGCTCTCGTTTTGGGGGGATTTTGCCATAGTTGCCACGCTTGGCAGACGGGTTGGCAACCGCAGTTTATTTATTCAGATGTTCCAGCAAGATGCTGCTGCCCATCTCCTGGTTTTCATTTTCCCTCTGTCGACTTTTACGACACCCACGGGATGAGATGGGGTGGTAGATTCTCTTAGGCCGCTACCACACGGCCACCGCTACCACACGGCCACCGCTACCACAAGGCCAATGTGCTACCGCACTTAGCGAAGCTCTTTGAACGGCTGCTGCTGCGAAGAACTCGCCCGCACATTTCGTTGCGGGTCGAGCAACACGGCTTTCGCAGCGGCCACTCTACAAGCACGCAGCTAACCCGCGTGCTACACCACCTTGCGGTCGAGAAAAACAAAGGCCGCAAAACGGTCGGAGTGCTACAAGACATCGAAAAAGCCTTGGACCGAGTGTGGCACGAAGGGTTGTTGTATAAGCTGCTCGAAAATACCACTCTGCCGGCCGCTATTGTGCGGTTAGTAGCGTCGTATTTGCAGGGCCGGAGTTTTACATAAGCGTTGAGAATGCTGATTCGGCAACGCGTACCATAAGCGCGGGAGTTCCTCTAGGCGGCTGCATTTCGCCTCTGCTGTACGCGGTGTACACCAACGACATCCCCACCTTGGAAGGTTGCCTCCAAGATGGCGAGGAAGATGTCTTGTTGGCATTGTTCGCGGATGACAGCGCATATTTCACGTCATCACGTCGGGTCGATCTTGCGATACGCAAGATGCAACGGCTGTTGAACCTGCTACCGGAGTGGTTGGATAAGCAGCGAACGGCGGTGAATGTCAGCAAGACGACTGCATTCATCACGTTTCGCCCTAGGAAAGCTTACCAAACACTCCGTCTTCGAGAGCAGGACGTGGAGTGGAAGGCCGCTGTTACATATCTCGGGGTTCGGACATATTGCAGGTGAACCAGTCCGTCCAGCATACCAGAGCTGCGCGGGCGGTCTTAAGACCGGTACTGTCGTCCCGGCTGCAGACCCGAGTTAAACTGACGGTCTATAAGACCTACGTCCGCTCAAGACTAACCTACGCAGCACCGGCATGGTATGCATTAACCTTCGGTGCGCAAAGGCGAAGACTACAGGCTCAACAGAATCTAGCGTTGCGAACTATCGTGGGAGCTGGGCGGTATGTCAGAAATGACGTTATAGCCCGGGATCTCAAGATAGAGAGCATTAAAGATTTTATCACCCGGGTGGCGCGTCGACTATTTGATAGAGTCGACAATGGGCCGCACGAACACCTGTGCGGCTTAGCGCCCCTGCATGCCCGCCCTCCGGAAGGGCGCCCACTCCCACGAGAACTGTTGCGACCCGACGCACAGTAAACGGCGTGAAACAACCTACAAAGTGCAAAGTTACCTTTACATAACTTTGCACATAAAATAATTTTATTGTCGGTAGCAGTGGGAGACTGCCTACCCTTTTTGTCGTGCTTGCCTTGTTGTAATTTATTGTTGCAACAAGGCAAAGGAATATTTATAATATGTTTATTTAAATTAAATTATTTCTAAGCTCGTAGCAGGGTTATACTGCTACGAGACAATACTATGCTTTCTTCTATGTTGGTCTGTTATTTTACGTAGCAGATCAATACCACCATCTTCATCTTCACCTTCATCTTTTTATTATTAGATGTTTATTTTTAGCTCCTGCGTACTCCGGGTTCGTACATCGGTCGACGCGCGTCGCTCATCGACTCGGTCGCTCGACCAATCACGTTGCTCGTTCGGCCGTCTCGCTCTGGCGTTCGTGCGTCTCGCTCGGTGCCAGATAATCGGAGACGCAACAAATTTTTGTAAATGTCCTATAGTTTAATGTATTATTAATAACAGCATTTATATATAGTACTATACTCTATCAAGTAGGCAGCGTAAACTGCCTACACAATTTTCTTCTCCTTAATTATTAATCATTAATTACTAACCATTATTTCTAAATCCAGTATTATATTTTTATTTGTATATAATATCACTTCCTAGCGGCCTTGCTGTTACTTTTGTTACGGTAAGGCCGCATAAAATTCTTCTTACTCCTACTCTATCTACATTGCACGCACTATGTATGATATCTTTTATATATTATATATTTTTTCAGTGCAATTGTAAATACCTCTAAGCGCTTATGTTGTATTGGTCGGCTATATTAGCAACCAATACAACACTCTTACACTTAGAGGCAATTCTCCAGTTGTGGTCCAGTTTGCTCGCTCAGGTGTGTGACACGCCCACTCGTTTTCAATGGGCACCTCGCTGCTAGGGCGGGCGTCTCGCACTGCGACCGTCGAGTCAGTTGCCTCATCCCAATACCTTTTCTTTCCTTGTTCCCGTGAGTGTTACAACACAATATTATATTTAAGTAAAAAACAACCACCACACGAGATTCATTGTGCAGCGGTCGAAACTAGTCGTTACTTCCTCGTCCTCTAGGGTGAGAAATTAATTGATTGTTGAAAACCCATCGGTCGAAGATTCCGTCTAACGTGAGATCACTCCGTTGGATGTGGAGACTTCGGCTGGCCACAATTTGAGTCTTAGTCAAGTGTTTGTGAAGTGATGTGATCGAGTTTCTTTACGATTAGCATATCCTTGTTAGTTGGAAAGAAGCTCACGGCATACGTCGGACGACGAACTCCGCCCAGGCGTCGAGACGTCTCCCCGGCCACGAACAATTGGCAAAACAACGCTTCTTGTGCATTGCGACACCGCTTACGCTTCGATCACCTGCTAGGAGGAGCATCGGGCATCGCCTACGTACGCTTGGTTCGTATATCGACATCAAGTGCCGTGGGTTGGTGTGCGCTGGGCCAACTGGTGGTGAGCTTAGTGGGGGCGACCGTGAGGTGCAATAAGCGAAGTGCGTGAAGGTGAACTGCAGCGAACTTCTTTTCAGAGGGGATACTGCCTCACCCGATTGCATACGACTGCACTTGTGTACCACCTTCCCTGTGTTAACGTCTCAGAGGTGCAGTCATCATCATCATCGAACACTGTAAGCCTCCTTTTTTGTGAAAAAGGGGCAAACAGTGTACCTCACTCCACGTGAGAGCGAAAGTCAACGCAATCCTGTTTCTGCAACGTTATACTGTTTCTAAACGTCTGCGTCTTTATTAAGACGATATATATATATATACAGTTTCTAAACGACTACGTCTTTATTAAGACGCTTCTTGTTTCACGTCAGACAGAACGCCTAAGGCAAGTCCGGCAATGGACAAAGAAATAGCCGAAATTCAATCGGACATACCAAATCGGGAACTAAACCCGGAAACGCACTCAGACACAGAGTGTTATTACAACCCAAGGGAGCAGCGAGAATTCAGGCGCCGGCGTGGAAGTGTCCTAGATCGTGCAGTGTGTGCACGAGACATATTCGCGCCGGAACGCTCTCGCGTACTCCCAGCAGGTAGTTTAATCAAACGGCCTGCATTATCAAGTAGCACAAATGTGCCTCAAGATGTTGCGCGGGCTACCGAGCTTGCCAAAGGTGGGACGGAGTGCCCGACCGAAGGCGACCCGGGAACCCCGCGTAGCATGAAATCGGCACGCCGACATACACCACCGGAGACGGAGGCTGTTTGAAAAGCGACAGAGGGTAAGACACGCATCCCCCTCACCGGTGGCTTCAACCTCGGGAATACAGCGGGAGAGAAGGGTGTATATCACCCCTCCCCGCTCGCCTACGTCGAGCAATAGCTCTTATTCAACGCCTAAAAAGGCGCAAAAACGAGCGGCCGAGCTTAGATTACTCGCTCACATACACAATATTATCCTCCCAGCCTTAGTTTATGCACCTCCGACATCCGTAACATTTTCGATGGCAGCACCCCCGACCTCATTGCCGGGGACCTAAACGCAAAACACCCGGCATGGGGTTCGAAAGTACTAAATACGTAGAGGTTGAAGACGTAGAGGCCGCTGCCACAAGGCTTTCCAACACCATCGCAGAGGCAAATTCAGCGGCCTCTATGATAGTGCCGACAATTCAGTACAAGGAGCAACTCCCCATGAACTTGCGCGTTACCATAAAAAGGAAACGCGCGCTCAGAAAGCTCTGGGCTCGAACCCGCTGTCCAAGGATAAAGCGCGAGCTCAATTGTTTGTCCGAGAAGCTATCGGAAGATATCCAGAGTCACAGAGGTAGGCTCTGGGAACAGAAGGTTGATGAAGCAAGTGAAAAACAAACCACTCTTCATTACCTTAACCGAATGCTTACTCGGGCAAAAGCTCCCGTTTGCCCACTAATAAACAGTAATGGCAAACGAAGTTACGAGACTACGGATCGGGCAGAAACATTGGCAGAGCACCTAGAGGTGCAATTTTGTCCTAATGCTCGAGACCCCCAATTCGAGACTCACCTAACTAGCGTTGAACTTCCAGATGTGCTCATTTACTATAAATGTAGCACTCTGCCTACCCCCTTTGCTCTAGCCTTGCTGATACTATTGTACCAGCAAGGCGATAATTTCCTTGCTACTTTTTATATATTTATAATCTTTGACAACCAGGAGGTTAGGGACCAGGAGCATTCCGGATCCGAAACCCCCACTAACCAGCAGGAAGACCAGCCACGCGAACAGCGCGTAATTCGCAGAGTGCGTCAGCGAGGCGATGCTATCATCGACCGTCCGCCGGCAACAGCTGTGCCCCCCCCCCCCCGCTCGCCACCGCTACCCTGAATCAACCGAGTATCGAAACCCCCCCCCCAACCCCCGCAAGCCTCACAAGACGTGCGTCGCACTACGGCGGTCGATCGTAGGGCGCGCGCGGTAACAAGGCAAAGTGCGGAGGCTGTGCCACAATTTAATAGCCAGACGGGGCCCCCGAGAGCCCAGTCGAGAGCCACAAGAGATAGCCAACAACAGCGTCAGCAGCAAGAACAGCAGCAGCACATTTGATGTTCGTTGATTCGACATCCAAGTGCCGTAGTGCCGTTGGTGTGTGCTGAGCCACTGGTGGTTGGCAAGCTAAGGGCGAAAGTGAGTGCCCGAAAAGTGTAATAAGTGTGTGAAGGTAAACAGCAGAGCCTATCTTTTTCAAGAGGGGAATTCTGCAGCACCCTAACACCTTACGACTGTGCTAACTGTGTATCAGTTGCCCTGTGCTAACGTCTCACAGTCCATACCTGCGCTGTATAGCCCCTTTTTTGTGAAAAAAACTGACCCGCGTGCTACACTACCTGGCCCTTGAAAAGAACAAGGGCCGAAGGACGGTCGGAGTGCTACTCGATATAGAGAAGGCCTTCGACAACAGTGCAGAGGTATCTGACCGACCTCGCCAAGGAGGATCCTGCACTGTCTTGGTTTTGCTACACTCCAGCGAACGAATTGTCCACTAAGGTGGGCATAAGAGGCCTTCCAGTGGACACGGACCCCACAGTAATAACTAATGCCCTTAAAGAAATGGACTTCCCGGTGAGATTTATAAGAGCGATACCACCGAGGAGAGGACGACCGGGCTGTTTTTTCGTCGAGTCACTCATTGCTATGTCCTATCTGCCCTTTCCTTTGCTCCCGTGAATGCTACATCAAACATTAAATATATTTATAACATCGACTTATAATTTCTCCATATGTAGCATTCACCCTTCCTAAAAATCCGCTAACGCGGTACCCAAGCCCGGGGAGAGCAGTGCCCCCCGTGAAGATTTCCCGGGTAAAGAGGTTTCAACCTCGAGACCCGTACCTGCTCGGCGCTAAGGCCGACGCAGATAACTGGCAGCAGCAGCAGCAACCACCAACAGAATCTAGCGTTGCGCACTATCGTGGGAGCAGGGAGGTATGTCAGGAATGACATAATTGCCCGGGATCTCAAGATAGAGAGCGTCCAGGAATTCGTAGCCCGGGTGGCGCGTCGGCTATTTGATAGAGCCGACAATGGGCCACATGAACATCTGCGCGGCCTAGCGCCCCTGCATGCCCGTCCCCCAGAAGGACGACCCCTCCCACGCGAGCTGCTGCGACCCGACGCATAGTAAATGACGTGAAAAAATCTGTATTAAGTGCAAAGTTACCTTTACATAACTTTGCACTTATCGCTTTTAATTGTCGGTAGCAGTGGGACACTGCCTACTCCATTTTTGTACTAGCCTTGTTGTTAATTTATTGTTGCAACAAGGAGTAGGAATATTTATATTTATAATTCTATGCAATATCATCTTCTAGCTGCGCGATGACACTATTTTTTCGCTATGTTGATCTGTTATTTTACGTAACAGATCAACGCTATCATCTATCTTCTTCACCTTCATCGTACTATCGACGTCTATTTTTAGCTTCTGCGTTCACCGGTCTCGTACATCGTCCGACGCGCGCCGTTCATTGACTCGGTTGCTCGTTCGGCCGTCTCGCTCGGATGATCGTGCGTCTCGCTCGATGTTGGAGGATCGGTGAAGTAACAAATTATTGTGATGTATAAATGTTTGTTAATGTTGTTAATGAATTAACGCTATTATCATCTATTATATCCATAGTTCTAAACTCTTTAAAGTAGGCAGCACACAACTGCCTACACAATCTTCTTCTCTTTCATTATTATCATTATTATTATTATTATTATATATTATTATTCTACTTTATTATCAATGTATTTATTTCTAGCAGCCTGCTGTTACTATTGTTATAGCAAGGCTGCACTTTCTTCACTCTACTACTATACTACTCTATTCTATTTGTACGAAATTATATATGGTATCTTTTTATATATTATATGTTTTTCAATGCAAATTGTAATTATGCTACTAAGCGCTTATGTGCATTGGTTGACTATTTTAGCAACCAATGCTACACTCTTACACTTCGTAGCAAAACTCCGATCGTGGTCTATTCGCTTGCTCAGGTGTGTAACACGTTCATTCGTTTTTCGATGAGCGCCTTGCCGCTAGGGCGGGCGGCTCATACTATGACCGTCGTCATTGTCCTATTCCTCACCTCTTTCCCTTGTTCCCGTGAATGCTACAACAAAAGTATTATATATATGTATAACAAACGTCCTATAATTTCTCCATTGTAGCATTCACCCTTCATAAAAAACCCACTAACGTGGTACCCTAGCACGGGGGAGTCGTACCTCCCCCGCGATGATTTCTCGGGCGAACAGGTCAGCCGCGAGGCCCGTACCTGCGCGGCGCTAAAGCGTCGTGTCAGAAGACTAGGCGGCAGCAACCACCACACAGCGGTCGAGACCAGTCGCCTCAATTTTCCTTTCGGGTCGAGAATTGTTGCTACTATAGTCACCCGTCGGCGGAAGATTCCGTTCAACGTGAGTTAGCTCCGTTGGATGTTGAGACTTCCAGCTGACCACAACGTGCTGTTGAGTCGTGTGTATGTGCATATGTGTATGGTTTTTCTTGCAGCTAACGTTTCGCTAACTGTAGGAGACGCCACAGCATTGTCAAACGACGAACTCCGCTTAGGCGTCGAGACGTCTGACGACCACAAACGCCTGACTTCGCTTGGAGCGCCTTGTGACTGCCTGAGCTGTACTGCAAGCTGCTAGGAGGTGCACTGCTCATCGCTTGCGAGTGCTTTGATGTTCGTTGATTCGACATCCAAGTGCCGTAAGTTGGTGTGTGCTGAGCCACTGGTGGCGGGCAAGGTGAGGGTGGAAGTGAGTGCGCGAAAAGTGTAATAAGTATGTGAAGGTGAACAGCAGGGCCTCCCGGAAGGGTGGACAAAGAAGGGTGGACTACGGTCGGACGTACAAACCGACCGGCCGCCCCCGAAAGAAGGGTTACAATAGCGCAAAGCGCGAAACAACTTACGGGGGCGTCGGCGACGTCGGCGTAAAAGTTTAAATCGACGCCGACCGCGGCGGCCACAGTGTTATCTACAACACTGGCAACCCCGCAACCATCGCAGGACGTCCGCCGCACTAGGTCAACCGAACCGAGAGTGCGTGCGAGCGTAAGGCAGGGAGCGGAGGCCACGCAACAATTTAATCGCCAGTCGGGGCCCCCGAGAGCCCTGCCGAGAGCAACTAGAGGTCAACAAACTCAGCAACCGCAACAGTACCGCCAGCAGCAGCAGCAGCAGCAGCAACAACAACAACAGCCAAACCTATCAGCCGGCAGCACACTAGAAGATCTAGTGAGGCTGATAGTACAAATAGGCACTGACGTGCTGACATCTATAAACAACGGCGCTAGCCCCTTAGAGGCGCTAATGCGGGCCGGGATGCAACTTTTAACCTCACGTTTCGGAGCTCGAAATTAGATTGATGTACTGGAATCCCGACGGAGTGAAAGAGAGAGCTGCAAATTTGCGCCTTCTCGCTCACATGTATGACGTACAAGTCATGCTGTTGGGCGAGACTAAACTCAAGTCGGGATACATATTTCGAGTTCCGAACTTCTTCGTGTATCGGCGCGATGAGGTTTCCCCACAGGGAGTGCCGTACAGGGGTACGGCTGTACTTGTGCGTAGAGACCTCATACACGAAGAAGTGGAAAATCAAGTTTTTAGAACTATGAGTTCTATAGGCATTAGGCTGTATAGTAGCGGGAGGGATTTTAGGGTGTATGCAGCATACCGCCCTCCCGGCTCAAAATTTTGTTCCTCCGATGATATATTTAACAGCAGCTCGCCTGCCCTGATCGTTGGGGACCTGAACGCCAAGCATATAGCTTGGGGTTCGAGGTTAATTAACCCGGCGGGAAGGGCGCTGTATAACGATGCAGAGGAGGGGGGGTATGAGGTGCGGGGGCCGGACGAGCCCACGCATTACCCCTCCCGGTAGGAATTTAGCCCGGACATAATTGATATTTTACTCTGCAACGAGTGAAACCACCCGCTGCAGATAGAGGTGCTGCATGATGTTGTAACTCACCACCTCCCAATACTCGTAACACTGTGCCTCTCTCCGGGAGCCACAATGCCCAGAGCGCCTCGCTACCGAACCAACTGGGGCAAATCACAAACTGCCCTGGCTCAATTTACGCTCGGCGGACCTCTTAACACGTCCGAGGACGTAGAGGTCGCGGCCACAAAACTAAATTAAACTATTCAAGAGGCTAACACCGCGGCCTCTACGATAATGCCGGCAACAAGTCGCCGAGACGAACTTACAACATCGCTGCGCGTTACCATTAAAAAGAAACGCGCACTTCGGAAGCTCTGGGCTCACACTCGATGCCCCCGGATTAAACGCGAGCTCAACTGCTTGTCTGAGAGGTTGTCGGAGGATGTGAGGAATCACAGGTATTCACAGTGGGAGCGGCGTATTGATTTAGCTGGTGAAAACCAGACGTCGCTCCACCACTTGAACCGACAGCTTACTCGGGCAAAAGCACCCGTTTGCTCTTTAATAGATAAAGAGGGCAAACGAAGTTACGAGGCTAAGGACCGGGCTGAAGTGTCAGCAGAGTTCCTGGAGGAACAATTCAGCCCTAATGCTAAAACAGCCTGTCATTCGGAGCACTACGATCGCGTAGAACGCCGCGTGCAAGAATTCTTGTCCGCCGAAAGCCAGCCGCTAACTGGCAGCGCCTTTGTGTCACCTGCGGAAGTAGCAGGAACAATTAGACGCTTGCCACAGCGAAAGGCGCCAGGAGCGGACGGAATTCCAACAGCAGCCATTAAACAACTTCCGAAAACGGGCCGTAGTCGCTATGACACGGCTCTTTAATGGAATCCTGCGCACGGGACACTTCCCTGATTGTTAGAAGTTAGGAAGGGTTATCGTGTTGCCGAAATCCGGTAAAGATCGACGCAAACCGTCAAATTACCGGCCCGTAACATTGCTACCGCACATCGTCGTTTCAGCCTATCAATAGTCCACTGCTGAACATAGGCCTCCCTCATAGATTGCCACAAAAGTTTGTAGCTCTCGTTTTGGGGGGATTTTGCCATAGTTGCCACGCTTGGCAGACGGGTTGGCAACCGCAGTTTATTTATTCAGATGTTCCAGCAAGATGCTGCTGCCCATCTCCTGGTTTTCATTTTCCCTCTGTCGACTTTTACGACACCCACGGGATGAGATGGGGTGGTAGATTCTCTTAGGCCGCTACCACACGGCCACCGCTACCACACGGCCACCGCTACCACAAGGCCAATGTGCTACCGCACTTAGCGAAGCTCTTTGAACGGCTGCTGCTGCGAAGAACTCGCCCGCACATTTCGTTGCGGGTCGAGCAACACGGCTTTCGCAGCGGCCACTCTACAAGCACGCAGCTAACCCGCGTGCTACACCACCTTGCGGTCGAGAAAAACAAAGGCCGCAAAACGGTCGGAGTGCTACAAGACATCGAAAAAGCCTTGGACCGAGTGTGGCACGAAGGGTTGTTGTATAAGCTGCTCGAAAATACCACTCTGCCGGCCGCTATTGTGCGGTTAGTAGCGTCGTATTTGCAGGGCCGGAGTTTTACATAAGCGTTGAGAATGCTGATTCGGCAACGCGTACCATAAGCGCGGGAGTTCCTCTAGGCGGCTGCATTTCGCCTCTGCTGTACGCGGTGTACACCAACGACATCCCCACCTTGGAAGGTTGCCTCCAAGATGGCGAGGAAGATGTCTTGTTGGCATTGTTCGCGGATGACAGCGCATATTTCACGTCATCACGTCGGGTCGATCTTGCGATACGCAAGATGCAACGGCTGTTGAACCTGCTACCGGAGTGGTTGGATAAGCAGCGAACGGCGGTGAATGTCAGCAAGACGACTGCATTCATCACGTTTCGCCCTAGGAAAGCTTACCAAACACTCCGTCTTCGAGAGCAGGACGTGGAGTGGAAGGCCGCTGTTACATATCTCGGGGTTCGGACATATTGCAGGTGAACCAGTCCGTCCAGCATACCAGAGCTGCGCGGGCGGTCTTAAGACCGGTACTGTCGTCCCGGCTGCAGACCCGAGTTAAACTGACGGTCTATAAGACCTACGTCCGCTCAAGACTAACCTACGCAGCACCGGCATGGTATGCATTAACCTTCGGTGCGCAAAGGCGAAGACTACAGGCTCAACAGAATCTAGCGTTGCGAACTATCGTGGGAGCTGGGCGGTATGTCAGAAATGACGTTATAGCCCGGGATCTCAAGATAGAGAGCATTAAAGATTTTATCACCCGGGTGGCGCGTCGACTATTTGATAGAGTCGACAATGGGCCGCACGAACACCTGTGCGGCTTAGCGCCCCTGCATGCCCGCCCTCCGGAAGGGCGCCCACTCCCACGAGAACTGTTGCGACCCGACGCACAGTAAACGGCGTGAAACAACCTACAAAGTGCAAAGTTACCTTTACATAACTTTGCACATAAAATAATTTTATTGTCGGTAGCAGTGGGAGACTGCCTACCCTTTTTGTCGTGCTTGCCTTGTTGTAATTTATTGTTGCAACAAGGCAAAGGAATATTTATAATATGTTTATTTAAATTAAATTATTTCTAAGCTCGTAGCAGGGTTATACTGCTACGAGACAATACTATGCTTTCTTCTATGTTGGTCTGTTATTTTACGTAGCAGATCAAAACCACCATCTTCATCTTCACCTTCATCTTTTTATTACTAGATGTCTATTTTTAGCTCCTACGTTCTCCGGTCTCGTACATCGGTCGACGCGCGTCGCTCATCGACTCGGTCGCTCGACCAATCACGTTGCTTGTTCGGCCGTCTCGCTCTGGCGTCGTGCGTCTTGCTCGGTGCCGGATGATCGGAGACGCAACAATTTTTTTAAAATGTCCTATAGTTAAATGTATTAGTATTAACAGCATTTATATATAGTACTATACTCTATCAAGTAGGCCGTACAAAACTGCCTACACGATCTTCTTCTCCTTTATTATTATATATTATTATTCTAATTCTAGTATTATATTCTTATTTTGTATATAATAGCACTTCCTAGCGGCCTTACGGTTACTTTTGTTACGGCAAGGCTGCATAAAATTCTACTTATTCCTACTCTATCTACATTGCACGAACTACACTCAGCGTCACAAAAATCGCACCTCTCTGAGTTTGCGCGAAAAATGGCTGTAATGGCTAGAAACGAATTATATTTATATAAATATTGGTATGTTTGAAATGGGTATTTGAATAGCTTTACATTATTAATAAAAAAATCATGAAATCATTAAAACATTAATCATTATAGAGCGTCAAAAATAAACACTGTCAAATGCTCGTTAGTAAGGACGCTAGTTACACCACATAAAAAGGGTATAAAAGGGTCGATCTGGATGAAATATGGGCCAGTCGTAATTTAGACTTTGCAGTGAACACACGTGAACTAGTAACCCAAGTAAGAACAAGTAAAGATGGACACCAGCTCTGAAGAAGCCGCTCAAGTGATTGCCCTATTGCAGTCGGGGATGCGGCAGTGTGACGCTGCTCGACAGTTGAACCTGTCCCGTTTTTCAGTTCGACGGGTGTTCCAACGTTTTCAGCAGACTGGTGGTTATGTTAGAAAACCGGGATCTGGAAGAAAACGGTGCACATCAGAAAGAGATGACCGTTTCATCGTCACGACATCTTTACGAAACCGTTTTACAAATGCTGTTGAGTTGCAACAACAGCTTCGATCAACTCGGAGAACATCTGTGAGTGTTTCTTCGATAAGAAGAAGGTTACACGAAAAGAGTTTAACAGCCCATAGACCTGCTAAAGGTCCAAAACTTACTGCACAGCATCGCAGAGATCGCCTAGAGTTTGCTCGCAATCATTGCGAGTGGACTCTAGAACAGTGGCGGACCGTACTCTTCTCTGATGAGACGAGGGTCTGTCTCTTCTGCAATGACAGACGTAGAAGGGTCTACAGAAGACAGGGGGAGAGGTTCACACAACCCTGCTTCGAATAATCCGTCGAATACGGGGGTGGCTCGTGTATGTTTTGGAGCGGCATTTCCGTCGACGGGAAAACGGAACTTGTGTGCGTTTCCCGGACTCGGGGTGGCCGTGGGCAAGGGCATTGGCCAGCACGAAGTCCAGACCTTAACCCAATAGAACATCTCTGGGATGACCTAAAACGGCGCGTGCGAGCTCGAGATCCAGCTCCAGCCACTCTTAAAGAGCTCCAAGATGCGGTACTTGAAGAGTGGGAACAAATACCCCAAGAGGCTGTTGCGATCCTTGTAAGGTCCATGAAAGATCGCATGGAAGCCGTTATCAAGGCAAGAGGGGGGGGGGGGGGTAACACTAGGTTTTAAGAACTTTTTTTGTATTTATTAAGTTTTTTTTTAATTATTAATTTGCAAATTTGTACATACCCTGTCTTTTTCTTTAATTTCTCTTTCGTCTCATTATAAAAGTAAAATTCAATTAAAATTCCTGAAAGCTAATGAAATTACCTTTCGAATGATACCCTCAAACCACAACATTGCCATTGGCATGTTGTGTTAAAATAGTATTTAAATTATTTTTTTTGGATGTGCGATTTTTTTGACGCCGAGTGTATGTATGTTATCTTTTATATATTATATATTTTTCAGTGCAAATTATAAATACCTCTAAGCGCTTATGTTGTATTGGTCGGCTATATTAGTAACCAATGCAACACTCATACACTTAGAGGCAATTCTCCGGCTGTGGTCCAGTTTGCTCGCTCAGGTGTGTGACACGCCCACTCGTTTTCAATGGGCGCCTCGCTAACTTTTTCTACAGTTCACTCGTTCAGTACATGCCTTATCGTATGGAAACTGAAATACTTGAAGGTTTCCATAACGCAAAATATGCTTTTTTAGCTCGAGAGAATCGTTTGAAGGAAATGAGTAAATATATGCGCCAACATCGAGAACGGGACCAACAGCTTGAAAACGCGTTTAATCAGGCACATACCTTTGAAATTCTAGAACAGCCAGAGATTATAAATCCTGAAGCTGAAGAAGAAGAATTACCAGACACTGAAATGAGCAATGAGCAATGATCAATTTCAAAGGGCACAACAGGCTATGAATATTGATCAAAGACAATTGTTCGTTCTTATTACAGAGAGTATTAAAAATCAGCTTAACGATGATATTAGAAGAGAGAAAATTTTCATAACTGGTGGAGCAGGCACCGGGAAGACTTTCCTGTTTAATTTATTGAAAAATCAAGTCAACCGATGTTATGGAAAATCGGTGGTAAAAGTTGGTGCTCTCACTGGAGTTGCAGCACGGTGTTAGTTGGTGGGTCCACACTCCACCGTCTGCTGAAACTACCAGTACAAAAAGATGGAGTTATTATGAGTATGCCACTTCTTACTGGTAATTATTTGAGAGTAATGCGTATGTTATGGAAAAACGTTGAGTTTCTGTTCATAGACTTAATTTCTATGGTACCTTATGAGATGCTTTGTATGATTGACTCTCGTTTGCGGCAGCTGAAAACCCGATAGCTTGTTTTGGATGCATAAATGTTTTACTTTTTGGTGATGTAATGCAATTACTACCTGTTCAAGGACATCAAGTGTTTGAACAACCGGAACACATGAAACCCGCTACACACTTGTGGCGACTATTCCGCCTTGTTGAAATCAAACAAAACATTCGTCAACAAGGAGACACGACGTTTATAGATGTGCTTAACGCTCTAAGAGTTGGAGATTTGACTTCGAAGCATCTTGAAATTCTTCTTGGAAAGGTGTCAACAGATACGACTAATGAGTTCTCGATTGAGAAAGCATTAAGAATCTATCCAACGAATGACCAATTTGCATACATAACGAAAAGGTCCTCCAGAGTTTTGAAGAAAAAGGAACAGTTATTTATACAATTAAATCACAAGACCAACTCATTGATGCGACACGAAATTTAGGTAATAAGGACTAAGACTGTGTGATACCTAGCGATGTCAATAAAAAAGGAGGTCTTCTTAATGTATTGAAAATATTCGTTACAGCTAACGTAATGTTGAGGTCGAACATTGACGTGTCAAAAGGTTTAGTGAATGGTCACATGGGTTTTGTTACAGAAATTATATAGCCAAATTTTTGCAGGGATCAATTATATGCAGAAGACATTCATCAGTCCGTATCGATTTCGGTCCAGATGGTGTTCACGTAATTAAACCAATATCGGTACAGTTCCCAGCAAAATACAGCTATGGAACTGCTGAGAGACGAATGTTGCCATTGATTCTGAGTTGGGCATCGACCGTCCACAAGATGCAAGGCTGTACAGTTGATCATGCAGTTAATTATCTAGGCTCTCGACTGTTTGCAGCTGGACAAGCCTATGTAGCACTAAGTCGTGGAAGATCTTTGGACGGAATTCGAATTGAAGAAATTGATTGCTCAAAGCTAACAGGCAAAAGCCCATGTACCAGAGAAGCATTACATGAAATGATTCGATTACGAAGTAACACGTAGTAAGAGTTATCGATATCACTTGTTCGTCAATAACCTTATGCCATTAAGTCTCAGTGTATATGTCGATAACGTTAAAAACTTTGAATTAAAAACTTTGAAATCGAGATTTGACTATCAATACAGCTCAACACGTACACATTATTACTACAAGTACACATTAATAATATAATAATAATTTGGAAAATAATTACAGTTACTTATAGAACAAAGTGCATTTGCAGCTGCAGGGTGACGATCTCAACTTTATTAAAACAAATTAATAATATGGGCCTTTGTCGGTAAGCTCATCTTTTATAAACAAAATTTAAGCAGAAAAGAATATTCATACTCGTAGTTTCTGCGTTCGTCAAAATTACCAGAAATGCTTCAAGACGTTGTTATTTTATCATAAGGCACTCACTTGGAAGCATTACAAGAATTTTCCTAAGAGGTTTGAGGATCTCTTAAATTTACAAATTCCTCAATGGATAATAAATCCGTACAATAGCACAGCCATGGAGGAAACCAATTTGATAATTCACGAAGAGTTGATTATCATCACAGATGAGGAGCTTAAGCAAAAGTTCAACCAAGGCTATCGGAAGTTCTGGTTGCAACGCAACATTGAAACACAGTATCCTGCATTGTGGAACATTGCTGAAAAATATCTTATCGCTTTTCTATCATCACACCTAGTCGAAAAATGTGGTTAAAAACATTTTGACAAAACAAAATTTTGAAAAAACCGTTTGAAAATCAACGAACGCGGAAATTTTAGGCTGCAACTCACCAATATTGAACCGGATTTAGCTAGATTGGCAGAAAGTCACCAGGCACCCGCAAAGTTTTAAATTAGTTAGTACTTTGTATCAATGGAAAAAAAAATTAAAGCATCAGGATTTTTAAAGTAATTTGGCTATGGGGGTCTGAGGTATCATTTTGGTCTCTTGCCCAGAATAATTTGGAAATCCCCGGTGTAGACTTATTGAGCTCTGATTTCTATAATCTTTATTAGTTCTAGTGCCTGAAAATGCGTATCTAATTCGCCGCTTCCAGGGGACATACTATATAAAGATACGATATTTCTGTTGTTTAGGCCTTTAGAAAACCGTACCTTAGGGAAAGTACAGCATACGGAAAGCCATATAAGCGATAGGGACTGGGAATGATCCCCCAGGGCTAAGACACCAACCGCCACTAATCAGAATGAATAAATGAAATTCAACCATAAAAAATGTTAATAGAAATTAAATCATAATATGTATAATACAAAACTTCTTGTTTTCGTAACTGAGTGGACTACAGATTTTAAAAAGCCAGATATTTTACTGATTACAGCCTATATAATGAGGCTGTAGTACAGCCTCATTCGCAGCATTTTAGAATACGCTTGTGTCATTTGGTCACCACGCTACGTAATTCACTCGGATTGCCTAGGTGTCTAGAAAAAATACCTCAAAATATTTCTTTATAGCCATGGGTTCGGGCATTCGCTCACAGATTACAAAGAAAGATAACCCAAAATAAGAGTAACCCACATTTGTAGTAATGATAAAAACGCTATATCTACACAAATTAATTCACAACAGGCATATACAAACTATGTTTTTAAACAACCCAATTTTTATATTAAACACTCTCGAATACAACCTAAGGCATTTTATCTCTCTGTTCGGAGAAACAATCACACACATCATATTACAACCGTATAACAAGAATATGTTGTCTCTAGAATGAACTTTCAGTCAAGTCCCAAACATTAGATATTTTCATCGAAACTGAACCACATTTCACAAAAACGGATATATGCGTACCACTCATGCGCCGAAGTTATATATATATGTCGCCGTGAGAGCACTCTCAACCGACGTGGTCAATTCCTTCATGACCATTTAAATATTTCTATGACATAAGAATTCCTTTGTAATTAAATCATTTAACAGTTTACAATAACCGCCTTGTATTGGCCACTTTTGTTAAGAGGTGTCGCTGAGAAAGCGCACCTTACCAACGTAATCTTAACTACTTCGTCGCCTTTTAAATTATTTTATCACACGAGTATTATTTATTTGTAAACCTTTCATTTTGTTAAAAGTTAAAAGTTTTTGTTTAAAGGGCTTGTATCGGCCACTTGAGGTTTCGCTGTGAAAGCGCCCACTAAACAACGTAATCTTAATAACTCCGTCACCTTGTCAAATTATTTTGTCACACCAGCAATTTGGTTATCGAAATTTATGGGGTGCCCTATATCGCTAACTTTTATAAATCTATCGTCAGACACACTTCATTCTATGCGTTACCAGTGAACTGTTGTGAATTATGTTAATATTGATATTGAGTGGTGGGGAGGATTTTTGGCTGCTTGGCCTGTACAATAGTAATATAAAAAAGGGTGTTAACGACAACCTAGTTAACTTGTGTTTTTAGAGTAAAGGTTGTGTATTTGGCAAGCGTTTGTTAAGCGTATTACTTTAAATGAAACTAATTTTACGGATTTTATCGCGTTTTATTTTATTATTTATAACCCGACGTTTCGAGTGCTTTACAGCACCCATGGTCACGGGCGGACTGAGGTGACAGATGTCCCGATGTCATAGTTAACCCGGAGTACCTTCAGCTTTTAATTATTATTCCTTGTCCGATCTACGCAGAAAGAGCTTACTGTGTCTTGAAAAATCATTTGTAAGTGATAAATCAAGGCGTTTCTTTGCAATGGATCAAGAGAAGGACAGTACAACTGAGCCATTGTCAAATTGGGACAGTAGTACTGTTCCCCAAAAAAATAACCCTGAGTCTTCAGCTTCGACATCAGAAGTGGGATCGCACACGCGATCCCATCCTGCCGGACATCCACATCAACTTGAACCACGTGAAAAACGCGGAAAGTGTACCAAAACAGTTATTTATGGAAATGGTAAGAAAAATCCATTCTATTAGCGAGCGATTTATCACACAGCGTCAAGAAAAGATTAAGATAACCGAATGGTTCCTATCGTCTTATGAATGTTATGAACCCAACAGTAACATGTGTACGTAACGGGTGTACGTGAATGGTGCGATCACATTTTGATTACAGTCGCAAATTATAACTAAGTGACTTTGTGAGCTGTGTGAGCTTTAATGAAAATTTTTAGTTTGTCAAGGGGTGGATGCTATGGAAACGATTTACTATGCAGTGGAAGCGACGATAGGAACAATAATTGATTAGCGCCTTAGAATAAAACTTAGGCATGCTAGAGCCACTTCAGTACCAGAACTTTTATCTGTAGTTTTGTTTTCGTCTCTACCGTTTAATCAATCTACTTCTTATAATGCTAGTCAGCCACCGTTAAAAAGATCACTAGTTTATCGTCCATTCGATTGGGCAGTAAAATAACCCCATTTCGTACTTTCTGTAAAATAAAGCTGGCCACTCCATTAATAATTATCGTAATAAGGTCAAGGAGAACTATATTATGAGAGATATCAACAGGTACTCAACAGTTACCTGTTCCTTGTAAGTTTTGCTTAAAGCCAGATTAAAAGTTCATGTTAGCTATATACGTTTGAAAACTACTTCTCCTAATACCTCAAATCATCAGATTGCTAAACGTGTTAATAGTACTGCAGATAGGTAATATTGGATGATAGAGCAGAACGTTGCGTTATTCCCGAATGGATCTCTGGACTATTACCGGGGCGTATGTACTACACGTCATGTGTTTTAATTATGTGTCTGTATTCACATAGAATGACAATTTTATATTAGCTAAGAACCGTTGTTCTCATTGTCAACAATGTATAAAAAAAGGCCTGTCTGAGCGTCTTAGTAACCACTCGTAGTGTAAAACTTATTTTATAATTGCGAATCATGCATTTACAGGATAAAAGTTTCTTATTCAACAACATCGATCATGATCTTAATAATGTGTCGCAAATCGAAAAAACTATTAATTTTGCTTAGACTTGATTATTCGTGGTTGTGCAAATCTGGAATTACTACTGTCAAATTCGAATTCCAATTAAAAACAAAATAAGAATGTCAAGCGTACAGTGAATTAATTATTACACGGATAGTGAATTATTGAACAATAACATAAGTCAAGAGATCCAGTGTCCTTTCTCTAGAAAAATTTTTATTTAAAAAAAAAAACACTGCTTACTACAGGGAACAAATTTCAGGGATGATTTAGTATTTATGTAAATAAACTTAATAGCTTAAAAAAACACTTATAAGCTTTCTTTCCGTTAGTATCGACATATGCCTCTCTTTTTTAAAGTGTCCGAAGAATATCTTGGTAACATAGTAAAAAAAAAAGAGGAAGGTAAAACCGAGCCCTAGGAAAGTAGACGCTTTTGTAAAGTGCCCGGCATCTTCTAACGTTAAGCAGTTTAGGCAATTTAACAGTATGGCTGGCTACTTTCGTTGATTAATTCCAAACTTTGCACGTGTCATGATTCGTCTTTACGAACTAGCTAAGACTGGTACTAAGTGGCAATGCATTCGTATACAAGAAGAAGCGCGCAATAAAGACATTCAATAACTGATTTCCTCTCTGATACTAATGATGAACATAGCTATAGAGCTTTTCCAACTGATCAATGGACAACAGCATGTAACGGCTTACTTGAGCACGCGTACGAATGACGCAGAAAGCAGATACCTCTTACAAAAGCTTCGAAACATATACAGGAGCTTTCACCGAGAGTATAAAAATGGTGGGTGGTCCTTACAAAACTATGATTTTGAAATAGAGCTCCGAAAGCATACATATACATACAGCATACTGGCTTTCAGCCACAACGTAGAGATTTGTACAGTAATTATCATGACCAGAGATTTAAAGTGAGTTGGGATAGGACAATTTTGTGTTAGCTCGCTGCGCATAAATTTGGCACTATTAGAAGGATTTCTTTTTGAAGATGAACTTTTGAAGCAAACACAGCAAGCTGCAATCATAGTTAATCGGTACTTAATAGTTATCGAATCGAAAGCTTTCCAATGGAGTTGACGAATACCTACAATTCAAGCCTTAAACATCCTATAAAAAAATAAATAACTTGAGAACGGAGACATGTTGGCTTGATAGAATGAATACCATCCTTTGCCAGATTGCCGATAACTGTGTTATGTGTTAACAAAAACATTTCGGGTTCTTTATAAGCATAGCGGCGTTCAATAGAAAAAAATAAATAATTTCCTTTTATTATAATTCACTTAACGAGAACAGGAGTATGTGATAGTTGCAATAGATGCTTACACAAAATACGTTTTATCGCACCAAGCTAACAAAAAAAAAAAAAGGAATCGCAGTACCCTTACATCACTGAAATTGCAAAGAAGTTAATATAATGGTACTTTAAAACTTTAGCAGTACCTGCGCCTTAAAAATCCATACTATAGAGTCTGGCGTAAGCAGAACCAACAAAGAAGCTTAAAGGGTAATGTGAACTCCCAAAAATGCACTAATAGATTGTAGATCACTAAGAAAACTGCACTTACGATAAATAATTGTTAAACCGTCAACTGGCATACTGCGCTAGGCAAGACTTGGACTCGCATTTGATTGCACAATACATCAAACGACTGATGTCGCTCCACCTACACTACAAAATGCCAACACTGTGTTTTGTGTTTTTGAGGCATTACAAGAATGACCGATGCGCAGGATGATCGAGGCGGTAGTTAAAGATAACAAAGGTTTGAATATAAAAAAAAGCAAAAAAATATTCCGATTTCTTGGAGATTTACAGACTACTCAATAATGATCGTGAAGAGATCGTCCACAACAAGTTATTCAAGACTAGCTGCTAGCACAACCGCCGAGTATCACAGCTTGGTGAACAGGTAGCCGTGTCGCCGGGAGATATCCGGACCACTGATGCTGCACCGAACAAAGGCGAGCCTGGTGACTCATCCGCCAGGCGACTTGCAGTCCTGGGCGACTTGCAGTCCTGGGCGACTTGCAGTCATGGGCGACTTGCAGTATTTCAACCAACGGACTACAGCGACTGCTATTTCGAAGATAGCGGTCCTTGACTTTCAATCACAGCTGATGACTACTATCAAAACGGTGAGCAGTATTCAACTTATTCGATCCACGAAACCTAAAATTTATCACACAAATTATTTATAACATTTAAATGCCGTGGAGGCCCACATTAATACATACAAGCCGTGGAGGCAATAATTATTACTCTCATGATATCCTGCTGGGCCACGGCGTACAAGACCGCCCAGAACCCGGTTCCCTATTTCCCGTCAAATTAAGAGACTTCGTGCCTGCCACGGAGCAATGGTCCTAAACTCCTTTTACCTTGTTCTCCCTCAAATCAAAGACTTTGTGTCTACCACAGAGCGGTGTTCTTGATCCCATCCTTGCTATCCCGTCAAATCAAAGCCTTTGTGTCTATCACAGAGCATTACCGTCACGTGAGAATGACACTTAAACATTACAAAAGTACATGTGTATTTATTCCTTATTTACGTACAAACTACAAAATACTATCAACTACTAACGAGTCTTCTATAAAAGTCAAAGCTTTATCTTTGAAAGTTAATATGGTCGCTAAACGTAGTCAATATCTACAATAAAAACTATAAAAGTCAAAGCTACAAATTTCTACTTAATATGGTCACTAAACGTGGTGAATATCTACAAAAACACAAATGTATTTTCTTCAGGCAACGACAATCAAGACAATGAAGAACGGCAGGTGCAGAGCGCGCACCGCCGATCAGATTGGCCGTGTCGCCGTTAGAGCACTCTCAACCGACGTGGTCAATTCCTTCATGACCATTTAAATATTTCTATGACATAAGAATTCCTTTGTAATTAAATCATTTAACAGTTTACAATAACCGCCTTGTATTGGCCACTTTTGTTAAGAGGTGTCGCTGAGAAAGCGCACCTTACCAACGTAATCTTAACTACTTCGTCGCCTTTTAAATTATTTTATCACACGAGTATTATTTATTTGTAAACCTTTCATTTTGTTAAAAGTTAAAAGTTTTTGTTTAAAGGGCTTGTATCGGCCACTTGAGGTTTCGCTGTGAAAGCGCCCACTAAACAACGTAATCTTAATAACTCCGTCACCTTGTCAAATTATTTTGTCACACCAGCAATTTGGTTATCGAAATTTATGGGGTGCCCTATATCGCTAACTTTTATAAATCTATCGTCAGACACACTTCATTCTATGCGTTACCAGTGAACTGTTGTGAATTATGTTAATATTGATATTGAGTGGTGGGGAGGATTTTTGGCTGCTTGGCCTGTACAATAGTAATATAAAAAAGGGTGTTAACGACAACCTAGTTAACTTGTGTTTTTAGAGTTTGCCAGTAAAGGTTGTGTATTTGGCAAGCGTTTGTTAAGCGTATTACTTTAAATAAATTGTAAACTATAGTGAGAAATATAAATCTGTAACAAATAAATCATTTGTAAGTGATAAATCAAGGCGTTTCTTTGCAATGGATCAAGAGAAGGACAGTACAACTGAGCCATTGTCAAATTGGGACAGTAGTACTGTTCCCCAAAAAAATAACCCTGAGTCTTCAGCTTCGACATATATATAGTCATTAGTTTACTTTTTTTACCTTGATCTTTTTTTCTGGTACCGATTATGTAGTAGTTATCATTTTCTAACAATTCGATAATATACAGAATAATATATACAACTTAAATTCTGTGTCAGACTCATCAACCTGTGATCTAGATAATTGTACTTCAAACAATTTCATTACTAATCAATCACTAAAAATTCTCAATCAAAACATAAGAAATATCTCAAAAAATATAGCAGGGTTATACATTTGGCTCGCTAGAACAAAGATTGACTGGGACATAATAATACTATCAGAATGCTGGCTTGCGAACACCAGTAACATCCCAAGCGTAGAAGGGTATAACTCATTCATAACTAATAAAAACCACAAAATGAAGGTGTAGTAATCTATGTCCATAAAAGTCTTAAAGTCTCTGTTGAAGAACCCTCAATGATAGAAGCGAACTGTCTCTTAGTAAAAATTAACGCAAACACCGTTCTGCTTGCAATATACCGACCACCTGGTTATAAAGATATTACCAATTTCTTACATGCATTACACACTACTCTCATTAATATTTCGCAGTTTAATAATATTATTATCGCCCTTGATATACATATTAATATTCATCCGCAATGTCATGACTCTAAAAAAAATTGTTATTTAAATCTATTAGCGTCACATGGCCTTTTACCTGCGCATACACTACCCACTCGACGAAATGCATGCCTTGATCATTTTATTCTAAAGACATATCTACCAGCTTTGGCTCTTGTAGCACACTCTGCCCTGACTGATCATGATACGGTTTTACTGTTCCTTGCAAAAAAAAACCAAAATTATACAAAAAAGAACAATATCTCGCATAAGTTACAAACAATTACATATAGACTTTAAGCAAATTGACTTCAGCTCAGTATATTGCACTGAAGACCCACATTTAGCTGCAGAGCTTATGATTGACCTTTTAAGACTAGTGATTGAGAAAAATACAAAAATTGTAAAAGTACCTAATCGAAAAAAAATTATGAAGCCTTGGATCACACCAGGCCTCCTTCGTTGCATCCGACATAGAGACAACTTACATAAAAAGTTAAAAAAACACCTAAACATGAGATCCTAACAATAAAATATACGAGATATAGGAATTACTGTAATAAATTACTAAAAAAAGTCAAAATAGAACATGAAAAAATGAAATTAGTAAAGCTGGCAATAACAGTAAGCAACTATGGACTGCAATAAATAATATAACAAATATGACTAAACAGAAAGACAATACGTCACATCTATTAACATTATCAGCTACTCCGAGACAATCTATAAACTTAGTTAATAACTTTTTCACTGAAATTAGCAAAACCCTCGCGGAAAAATTAATCAGTGTTTCAACAAAACCCATAAACGCTCAGCCATCTAGCAACAATAAATCTATGGTATTTCTACCCGCAGACGAGAAAGAGGTTGCGAATATATTAATGTCCCTACATAATGACAGTACTAATGGATGGGATGGAATATTTGGTAATTTACTTAAAAAACACAAAGACATTATAGTACCTCCTCTTACATATGTTTGTAACCTCGCCCGCAGAACAAGAAAATTTCCAAAAGTGTTCAAAAAGGCAATTATACGTCCGATTTATAAGAGTGGTGATAGGAACTGTGTTGGCAATTATAGACCAATAGCAAAATACTCGAACGCATCATGAATATAAGGCTTACCAGCTTCCTGGAAAGGCATAAGTTACTAGTTCCTTCACAATATGGGTTTCGATCTGGAAAATCCACATCTGATGCGGTTCATGAGTTTACAAACTATGTTGTGACAAATTTGGATAGAGGACAGAAATTTATTACAATTTTATTACAAATTTAATACAATTTTACCATCAGATAAAGTAACTGCATTTCTAGACCACCTTAACTCCCTAAACTCTAAAATTCAATTTACAATGGAGTTAGAGGCAAATAACTGTTTAGCTTTTCTAGATGTTTTAATAATTCGGAATCCTAATAACACCTTGAGTCACACTGTGTATAGGAAAAAGACCTATACTAACAGATATTTAAACGGTGAATCTCACCACCATCCATCACAGTTAGCTACCGTGGGTAAATCCTTGTTTCAGAGAGCACGAAGAATCTGTGACAGGAAACACCTGGCCGCCGAGCTTCAGCATGTCAAGCAAGTTTTGCACGACAACAAGCTTCGAGTTCCGCGCCTACGTCGCAGTGACCGAGTGAAACCGGCGACAGTCGAGCGTGTACCTGCTATTCTACCTTATGTCAGAGGAGTCACGGACAAGATTGGCTATATCTTGAAGTGGGCTTCCATAAAAACATTCTTCAAGCCGCCGAAGAAGATAAGTCAGTTTTTACCATCTGTCAAGTGTAACATCCCTCTACAAAACGCAGGAGTATACAAGCTGGATTATGAATATGGTCTCTCTTACATAGGCCAAACAAAAAGATCGATTAAAACCCGCGTAAAAGAACACATAGCTGACGTGAAGCATCGTTTTTAAGGAAGTCTGCAGTCTGTGACCATGTTCTGGATCATCCCAACCATTACATCAGATTTGATAAACCACAGATCCTTGCAAAAGAACACCGATTCCTACCAAGGATGATTCGCGAGGCTATTGAAATCAAAAAACATCCTTATTTCAATAGAGAAGATGGTTGGGTATTACCATCAGCTTGGGATCCAATAATAAATAAAATTAAATCAAAAACCAAGCATACCACTGCAAGACTTCAAGACACAGTTAGCTCTTTCTGCGTAGATCGGACCAAAAATAATAATTAAAAGCTGAAGGTACCCCATGTTAATTATGACATCAGGACATCTGTCACCTCAGTCCTCCCGTGACCATGGGTGCTGTAAAGCACTCGAAACGTCGGGTTATAAATAGTAAAAAATTAAACGCGATAAAATCCGTAAAATTAGTTTCATTTAAATGAGTAGTGTTCGCGTAAATATAAGAAATCATTAGAGGACAGTGTCATAGGTATCTGTTTGGATCTTGCTAAAGCTTTCGACACGGTCTCTATTCCTATTCTTATACGAAAGATGGAAGCATTGGGAGTGAGAGGGGTCCAGCTAAAACTTTTTGAGAATTACCTCAGTGAGCGTACCCAGTGCGTTAAAGTAGACGATCTCATAAGCGATGAGCGCACAGTTTCGTATGGTGCGCCTCAAGGCAGTGTACTTCGACCGACTCTCTTTCTCATATACGAGTATGTTAACGACCTGGGCATGCTTACTCTTCCAAAAGGCAAGATCATAACGTTTGCTGATGATACTGCCCTATTGTTCTGCGCTGACTCATGGCGTGAAGTTTACATGTGTGGTCAAAAAGGATTTGACACAGTTTCGAAATGGCTACGAGATAATATTCTTACTCTAAACGTAGACAAAACAAATTACGTCACCTTTTCTATAAAAAATAACCGACCAAATTTCTTTATGCCTCCGTACAATATTATAGCCCACGTATGCCCTGAACCATATGATGTTGTGTGTACGTGCACTCATCTGCACAATGTTGAGGCTGTAACATACCTAGGAGTAATAATTTATAGCACTCTTAGGTTTGATAAACATATCGACGCCCTTAATATTAGGCTAAGGAAATTAATTTATGTTTTTAAAACCCTTCGACTAGTTGCAGATCAAAGGCTAATAAAATCCGTATACTTCGCCCTCGCCCAATCACTATTGACCTGCATCACCACCTGGGATGGAGCTCCAAAATCATCTCTTATAGAATTGGAAAGAACTCAAAGAGCTATTTTAAAAGTGTCATATTTCCTACCATTTCGACATCCTACGGTTCTGGTATACAAGGAAGCGAAAGTTTTAACGGTGCGTCAGTTGTTCATACTACAAACTTTACTAAGACAACACACTTCTATGACCTACTCTCCATCACTATCGCGTGGCAAACGGAAAAAAAAAAACAAAAAACATTCGCTCTCGCGCTCTGGTGCAGAACGAACCTATTTCCGACCGCGCTCCATGCGCAATCAAGCTAACAGCTCGCATACGTTATGGACAGCAGTCTGTTAAAGCTAG
Organism: Luehdorfia chinensis; assembly: GCA_019845155.1. Taxonomy (NCBI): domain Eukaryota; kingdom Metazoa; phylum Arthropoda; class Insecta; order Lepidoptera; family Papilionidae; genus Luehdorfia; species Luehdorfia chinensis. The sequence continues at coordinate 210,966 of JAHVAK010000093.1, forward strand.
TTGTTACAGTTGTGGATAGTGGCCAACACCCGCTCCCGTAGCGGTGTGTTTGGTTATTCGTCGTAGGTGCCTTCGCCGATCGTGTCCCTCGAAGTGGAAGTGTTGTGTTTCGTGGTGTGCGAACGTGAAAGTTTCGTCAGTGCGTTTCTGTATTACGTCGGCTTGCTGGGTAAAACCGTGAGTAGAGTGCATACACACATCTCGCCTCAGAGGCGGCTTTGTATTTCGTGCCCGTGGTTCTTAGCTGTTGCACTAGGCAACAGCTAGGAACACACCCTCACGCACCTAAAGCTTAAGGCATTAGGTGAGTTATTTATAGCACACACCTCCCTGCTCACGTAGGGAGAATTATTGCATTTGTGTACACACCGCCAAATCACCCGAGTGAAATGGCGTCTAAAAGCGACATAGTTTTAGCGAGGCTAGACGAATTTCTGCGCCTAGCGCACCCCGAGATCTGGGCCCAGTTTAGGTCATACCTACTGGAGTCTGACGATGTAGCAGCTATCCGTCCGGACGCAACAATTCAGCCAAGGAGTCATGTAGCAACATTCGACTCCGACGGCCCGTCATCGCCAGCTTTAGAGCCGGCTGCACCGACACCTGCGCAAGATGACGCATCCGCACCTGTGTGCGAGACAATGCAAGGCGTAATCACCGGCAATAAAAAGACCGTGCCGACCGTGTCGGCATCGTCTGTTAAAAATGCACCTGCGGACAATAAAACCGCCGCTAATGGGTGCAATAAAACAACCGACACACCTGCGCTTCCCTTCCAGGAATCGCAATCCATTGTTGGGCCCGCGACCCTTTCGAACGAGGGATCCGACATGGATTGCGAAGAATCCGGAAGAGCTCACGACGACGGCTTCACCGTCGTCGTGCGCAAAGCGAAGAAACGCGCCGCGAAAGGGGACTTCGAGCTTAACTCGGATACCGCATCGCCGTCCGCTTCACGGAACCCGGCCAAAAAAGGCATGTCTAACACACGCAAGACAATCGAAAAGTCGCTGCCCGCGCATCCCGCGGCGCAAGTAATCAAAGCTCCTCCGCCAATAATCCTATGCGATAAGGCGCAATGGAACGATCTGTCACTATGGATGACAAGTAAGAAAATTGTGTGCCCGAAGGCGCAGACGGCAGTGCAAGGTATCCGCGTATACCTAAGCAACGTCAGCGACTTCAGGGCCGTCACTAGCTATTTGCGTGGAAAGAATATAAGTTTCCACACGTACTCGCTCGCGGAAGAACGTAGACTCCGCGTAGTCATTAGGGGCCTGCCCAAAGAATTGGAGACAAGCCACATACTCAGTGACCTTAAGTCACAAGATATACCTGTGTTGGAGGTGCATCGTATGCACCACCCACACAACAAAAAGTCATACGACCTAATTTTAGCCATACTGGATTTAACTCCAGAAGGCAAGCAGGTCTTCAACGTTAAAACGATTTGCGGCCTTTCAGGCCTTTCTATTGAGGCACCCCGCAACAGGGGCATCATTGGCCAGTGCCACCGATGCCAACTGTACGGACACTCTGCCCGTAATTGTTTCGCCCGCCCTCGTTGCGTAAAATGCCTCGGGGATCACGGCACCCAAGATTACGCTCGCACGTCCGAAGCGCTAGAACCCCCCAGCTGCATACTCTGCGGCGAGCTGGGACACCCTGCGAATTACCGCGGGTGTAACAGAGCGCCGAAGAGTAAGAAGCGCAGGGGAGGTAAGAAGAACGGCCGTAGGAAGGGCCCCGGGGCCCCGCAGCCTCAAACACCCGCTCCTAAGCCGGCAACTAAGCCCGCGCCCGCTCCGGCCGCAGCGAAACCCGGTCCCGCTGACGGGACTACCGGGCAGAGCAAAAGCCAGAGCGCCGCGCCGGCGCCGAACGCATGGACAAAACCGTTGCCCATGACGCAGAAGAGCGCAGTCGCTTCACGGCCCGCGCCTCAAATCACAACGCCTAAAATTCAGGGCTCGTCAAATTTCGCCGCAGATTTCTCGCTAATTTGCGGCTTCATGCGCAGCATAAATGCTGCCGAACTTTCGAACTTAGCACGCAAAATCCGCGAAGCAAAGTCTCCTCAAGACCGACTCATGGCTACCGTAGAGCACATGAACGTCATCGACGCGATTTGGACGTTTCAATGCGCCTAAACATCACGCGCCGCGTCGAATATAAAAATTTTAATTGTTACCAATGGCGTCCCATATAGGTAGGATTAAACCACGCTCTCGGACTGTCTCGTATTTTAACGCAAACGGTCTTAAGACGCAGTTAGTTGAAGTCGCGAATTTCCTTCGTGACCACGACATCGACGTCATGCTAGTGCAAGAGACTTTCTTAAAACCTAGTATGCGCGATCCAAAGATTGCCAATTACCATAACGTAAACGTTATAGCTCCCGAAACACCAACCAGAGTTCCGGCGCAGTTAAATCAAAAGACTACGTCCTTAATAATAACATTCTTCCAGACGAGCAGTTCGGCTTTCGCCCCGAACACTCGTGTACTCATCAAGTGCACCGCCTAACGGAGCACATTTTAGAGAATTTCCACGACCGCCCTAAGCCAGTAGGCACAGGGGCCTTATTTTTCGATGTCGCAAAGGCATTCGACAAAGTCTGGCACGACGGCTTGTATTACAAGCTGCATCACACGAAAGTGCCGGACAGACTCGTGAACATCATACGAGCCTTCTTGTCCAATCGCCTATTTCGCTTCCGAGTAGAGGGAACGCGCTCCTCAAGCCGCCCTCTCCGTGCGGGTGTCCCTCAGGGCTCCTGCCTCTCCCCACTCCTGTTCTCGCTATACACTAGCGATATACCCAAAGACCCTAAAGTCAATCTAGCGCTTTTCGCAGATGACACGGCCCTGTATTATTCCGATAAGCACAAGGGCCGCATAATGATACAGCTCCAAGCCGCAGCCGATAGCCTAGGCGAATGATTCCGGAAATGGAGAATAGAGGTAAACCCCGAGAAAAGTGTAGCGATATACTTCTCGAGGGGCACGCCTAAGCCAGCTAGACGTTACCACACAATCGGCAATAATCAGCTAGGCTCGATCACCCTGTTCGGACGCTTTATTCCCTGGGAAAAGAGGGTCAAATACCTCGGGGTCACGTTAGACGCAGCGATGTCGTTCGGTGAACATATAAAGAACGTGCGTAACAGGGCGGCTTTTATCGCAAGCCGCCTATATCCGTTACCTTGCTCCCCAAGCAAAAAGTGCCTTTGGCACAAACTTCGCCTCTACAAGACATGCATTAGACCCGTAATGGCCTATGCATGCGTCGCGTTCGCACACGCGACGGGCAATCATATAAAGAAATTGCAGACGGTGCAAAATAGATTCTTGCGAAGTGCCACCGGAGCCGGCTGGTACCAACGCAATGTAGACCTTCACAGCGACTGTGAAATGCCCGTTCTCTCTGAACACTTCAGAGAAGTATCACGGCGGTTTTTCGAAAAAGCCGCGGTTCATCCAAACCCGCTGGTGGTTAAAGCAGCGAATTATCGATCTAATAAAAACGCGACCGAACGCAAACGTCGACCGCGAAATGTGCTAGACGACACGGACGTCTCAGCACTCCCTGACCACGATACGGTCAGCCACGATCCGAACAACACTGTACACACAGTTAATAGTTTTAACATCACACGCACAACGTCGCGCGACCGCCGTAGAGAGCGGCGCGCAGCTATCGTTAATAACACCGCGTACACCAGATACACCCGTGTTCCAGGGCGGTTCTCACCGCCCAGAGTTTCCGACACACAAGTCGACAGTCCGAACGGAGGCCCGCAGTGTCCCTCGGACGGTCATTAGATGACTTAAGATAATTTATGGAGATATTCACAGTAGCGCAAGCACGCTAGCGAACGCAACGGTCCGAATTTAGATGTTTAGTAGGAGTTTATATTTATGTATTTATGTTTGGGTCAAACCAAACCTGGCACGCGGGCCCCGGGCCCGCGAGCACAGCATCCGATGAAGCTGTAAAAGCCAAAAGGCTAACAGCGATTACTTCACCGAAAACAAGAAGGTGGCAAACGGCGATACAACCCTGTCAACCCCTATTCGACCGTATTCTCTAGACGTTTCTTTTGCTATCTGGGTGGATTTCTTTATAATAAAGTAAATAAAAATCTAGATATATATCACCTTACAAAGACAGTATGTAAAAGGAAAGTAATTCACTGGCTCCAAAATTTGACCTACGTTGAAACCGAAAATCTATTGTGAATCCTAGTTTAGCTGTAGACAAAATAAGACCTGGTGTCCTGAAATACAGGCCTAAAGCTTAGTTTAGGTACCAGTCTCCGACCGTATTTCAAAAGATGTGTTGTGTAATATTTCTTATTCATGTAAGTCGTACTATATTGTGGTGAGAAAATAAATCATTATTATTATTATGGAAATAATAAATAAACAAATTAATATTTATTTTATTATATCAGTGACTTACAACATTGGGTAAGAAAATAAGAATATTAAAAAATAAATATAAATTGAAAGATACACGATACTACTTAAAAGAAGATTAAGTACTCACCAAAAACTTTAGAAAAAAGAAAGCTTTTAAAGGCACAGTTACAAATAGAAAGAGAACAGGGGAGAACAGCTATATTAGCCCACGACAAGATAATAATATTAGACGATAAAGAATGTTCCTAAAATATAATAGATCATTATATAGATAGATCATATCGGGAAGGGGAAAGTGCCATTGAAATGGAAGATGGCCTATGTTTCGCCGGTACATAAAAAAGGTTCGAAAAATATAGTAGAAAACTACAGACCAATTTCGAAATTATGTCACATAGCTAAGATAATGGAACGTGTAGTTTTTAATCAAGTTTATTTCATTTAAATACAACTGATGGTCACGGGGGGACCATGGGTGCTGTAAAGCGCCCAAAACGTCGAGTTAAAAATAGTTTTAAATTAAACGCGATAAAATCCGTAAAAAGTAGTTTTATTTAAATGTGTAGTATTCGCGTAAATAAAAGAAAACATTATGTGAACTTTATTTCAGTTTAAGTAATTCCCTCAGTCCCCAACAACACGGTTTTATCAAAAGTCAATCAACTGTATCCAACTTAATACTTTTCAACGATTTGGTTTCGGAGGAAATGGATAACAATAACCAAATCGATGTAATCTATACAGACTATTGCAAGGCTTTTGACAGAATCGACCATTTATAATTGCTCCGCAAGATTAAAATGAACGGTATTAGGGGTGACCTGTACCGCTGGTTCTCGTCTTATGTCCAGAATCGTTCTCAAGCTGTAGTTCTTAATGGCTATATGTCTTTTTGGAGGCCTTTCCCTTCAGGAGTTCCGCAAGGATCCGTTTTAGGTCCCCTATTATGCATTTTATATATTAATGATATTCAAAAGTGTTTTCTCAATTCTACTCGTACTTGTCTTTTTTTGCTGACGATATGAAAATCCTTCGAATTGTTTATACCTCTTCTGATGCACTCACATTGAGACTATATGCTCAAAAGCTATAAGGCGTTAGGTTTTGTTTTACGATCAGCGGCATCTTTTAAAGATATGAAGACATTGAAAATTCTATACTGCACCTTTGTGCGCAGCCATGTTGAGTGTGCATCCCAAGTATGGAATTCTCAGTACTCCACATATATATCTAGATTAGAAAAGATCCAAAAGAAATTTATCGGTTTTCTGAGGTATAAATTTAAACTACGTAACGAGGACTACAACTCTATGTATTCTCGTTTTTACCTTCTGCCACTGAATCTGCGCAGAGATATATCTGATGCCATTTTCATATCCAAATTACTGTTGACTGTCCTCAGCTGCTCTCCAAACTTATGGTTAAAATACCACAAAGGTACCCTCGCCACAAGGCTATCCTATCGATTCCGTGGTCGCGCATACGGTACAGGCAAAATGCGTATCTTATCCGAGCCAGCAATTTAATCAACGAACACTATGATAATCGTGAGGTGGATCTATTTCTTGATAGCAGCAGGGATATACGATTTTTTTACATCTAAATTTTATAAACAATAGCTAATAATGTAAATAACTCTAGCGGCACTGATACTGTAAACAGTTTTGCAACAACTATTCATTAAGCTACAAATATGTGGGAACAATAAGTAGCCTCCGTATCTATAAGCGTACCCACTTAAATATTATAAAAGGTTCAAGTTCTCCGAAAAATTGTAAAATAAAAATAAATAAATAACAAATAAGTCCACTGAAAATTCTATTACGGATACTTCGAAACTAAATTTTATTTTAAAGACGAACCGGCTAAGAAAAATAAACAATATATGATTACCTCCTTCGTAAAAGGCAAGGAAAGGTGTAATCCTTCAACTTCATCTAGAAAAGATATTGTTGTTCATAATGAACAGCAATTATCAACAAAAGTCAACGAGGGAAATTTAGACCAAAAGTCTCCATATAATCAAATACGTGGGTAACACTGAAAATGTTTAGAACTGGCCAGTTAGAAACATTGCTAATGAAAACTTTTTTTGAATTTCAATTTTAGATAATGAGTCATCCGCCATACAGTCCTGACCTGGCGCGCTGCGACTTTTATTTATTTCCAAGAACTAAAGATAAAATTCGAGGTATTCGCTTTACGAGCCCTGAAGATGCGGTGAAAGCGTACGAAAATGCCATAGAAGAGACCCCTAAGGAAAAATGGGCCCACTGCTTTTCTCAGTGGTTTAGAACTCTTTGGTAACCTTATGTAGTATATTGCTTTCATTTGTCATTTGTTTTTGTGAATTGGCGGCAAATCTAAAACTCTTGTTACACTTGAAAATGAACCTAACGCGAGAAAAGTTTCGGTCAATGATTTATTATGACTCGTTGTGGGCTTACTCAACAACAGAGCTATGTTAGGCTGCGATTAGCATTTCTTAATGAAGCCCTATCTCGTGCCACCATTTATAATTGGTTTCACGGATTTAAGTGTGGACGCAGCAATCTCAATGATGATCCGCGTGAGGGACGACCTTTAACAGCGACTACTGAAGATAACATCAGTGCTGTGCGACGCATGATAGAGGAAGATAAGAGAGTGTCCTATCAGCAGATACGGGCAAGCCTAGGCATTGGTATGAGTCAAGTTAAAAAAAAATTTCACGAACATTTGGGCGTCAGGAAGCTTTGCACCAGATGGATTCCCCATACTTTAACCGACGACCAGAAACACCTTTGCATGGACTGGTGTCGCCAAATGTTAGATAAGTTCAACGGCGGTGACTCAAATGCTGTATTTGACATCGTCACAGGTGATGAAAGCTGGAAATATTGCTACGAACCCGAAACCAAAAGACAATCAGCTCAGTGGGTGTTTCCTTTCGAGGATCGGCCAACTAAGGTAAAGAAAGGAAGAAGTCAAGGAAAAAAGATGATTGCCTCATTCTTTGGTTGGAAAGGTCATTTCGCGACAGTTGTGCTATAAGATGGAAGGACAGTTACTGCAGACTGGTATGTCAATCGCTGTTGGCCTGTTGTCTTGGAAAAAATTCGACAGCAGCGCCCTCGAAGCAAGATCCTCCTTCACCAAAACAATGCTTCAGCGCACTCCGCAAAACGGACTGTTGAATATTTGACTATGGCAGGTGTCGAGATAATGAGTCATCCGCCATACAGTCCTGACCTGGCGCCCTGCGACTTTTATTTATTCCCAAGAACTAAAGATAAAATTCGAGGTATTCGCTTTACGAGCCCTGAAAATGCGGTGAAAGCGTACGAAAATGCCATAGAAGAGTTCAAAAAATATACATCGGCACATTCAATGTGAGATCATTAGTAGTGATAGGAAAACGAGCTAGAATATGCTTTATCAAATGTATAGTGGGATGTTATAGGACTGTCAGAAACGAAATTAAATTATATCAAAATAACAGAATACAATGACAATATATTTATTAATTCATACTGATATACAGAGATACAGATTAAAAAACGTTTGTCAGCGAACGATAAAGGATGGCACAAAAAAGAATTTCCCATGCCCTTCGGCAGTTACTGAGTATACAAAAAGAATGAGAGGGATTAACAGATTTGAACACAAAATAGGCACGTATGAGGTTGGAGGAAGGAATAGGCGTTGGTGGTGCAAGATTTTTTATTTCCTGATCGACTTGGCTATTACAGACGCTTTTATATTGCACTCTGTTTCACCGAGAAATCATGGACCAATGAAGAATCTACAATTTCGCATCGCAATTACTAGATCGCTCATAGGATACTACACGACAAGAAAGAGGAGTCTATCAAAAGAACCCAATTTCATTGCAAAGAAGAAGCAAGCTAGTGTCAGTACCAGATATCAGAAAGTTGTAGGAGTGTAAGATGTTATTCGTTTTCAAGATGTTGGAAAACACTTGATAGACAAGACAGACACTCCACGAAGATGCCGCTTGTGTAGTACAAAGACAAATAACGTAAGAAGTAAGTTTTCATGCACGACGTGTAAAGTGTTCCTGTGTGCTTACCCTTGCTACAACGTACAAATTCCTAATACCGTTAACATTATATTCATTACCAGCTGAATTAAGAAATCAGCTAACAACACAAAACGTAAAGACGAAACTAAAAACATATTACATGCAAAAAACAATAAATTACTAATCTATAAGTAAATTCAAATAAAAAATAATAATAACCAAATAATTAACCAAAAAAACAAAATGCAACCCGTACGTACGCTTACTAATAAGCTAGATAAAATAATAAGATGCAGTAGGTACATACATATTATACGCATAGTGAGGGTACTGTTCATAAACGTATAATTGATTTGTGTTCAATGAGACGAAAAGCTACACAGTTCATTAAAAAAATATATATGTATATTAGTAGTATAATAATTGTAAACAATTCTATCTATAAGAGCAACTGTGCAGTGCTAAAACAAACTACTCATGTTTAATGACACGAACAAATTGATCAGTACGTTATAAAACTGTATTTTGTGAAATAAAGTAAAAAAAAACCGAAGACTACTGTTCGAGACGACCGGATTAAACATACA